>CAUYQG010277024.1:0-39554 GCA_963574415.1 Tarsius wallacei
ATAAAATAAAATAAAATTCTTCAACCTGTGTTTGTTTGTTTCTATCTTTTTTTTTTTTTTTTTTGTTGGAGTCTAACTCTGTCACCCAGACTGGAGTGCAGTGGCCGCTCCCGGCCACCGCAGCCTCGATCTGCTGGGCTCCGGCGATCCTTCCGCCTCAGCCTTCCGAGTAGCCGGAATTACAGACGCGCGCTACCATGTCCGGCTGATTTTTTTTTTTGATTTATTGTAGAGATGAGGTCTCGCCAAGTTGCCCAGGCGGGTCTCGAACCCGCGGACTCAGGCAATCCACTCACCTCAGCCTCCCAAGGCGCGGGATTACAGGCTGAGCCACCGAGCCCGGCGCTTTCTTTTTTTTTGAGTCTGAGTCTCACTTTGTCCCAGACTGGAGTGCAGTGGCACACTCATGGCCACCACAGCCTCGACCTGCTGGGCTCAGGCAATCCTTCCGCCCCAGTCTTCCAATTAGCTGGAACTACAGGCACGTGCTACTATGCCCAGTTAATTTTTTGATTTACTGTAGAGACGAGGTCTCACCAAGTTGCCCAGGCTGGTCTCGAACCTCTGGGATCAGGCGATCCTCTCACCTCAACCTCCCAAAGTGCTGGGATTGCAGGCTTGAGCCACCACGCCCGGCCAAACCCATGTTTCTGAAATTTATTTTTAATGTTTAATATTAACACTACTTTTAGATTTCATCTTCTACTTTTTAGACAGGAATAACAAGAGATAGGGCAGTGGGTTCAGGTGTCAACACAGCATAAGCCTCAAAGTAAGGAGGCTTAAGGTTCCTTTGCTCTACTGGGCTTTCTCTGCACAGGCTCTTCCATGCCCCGTGGCAGATCTCATATGCTGACCACTATTTTCGAAACACAAAACTGCCCATTCCAGTAATGCCTTAATCATACAGCTAACATTAACACCGATCAAAGACAACTGTTTCCAGAAGAATACAGAACTTACTGGAGAAATTTCCAAAATAGCCTCCCAAGTAGCTAAGACTATAGGCGTGTGCCACCACCCCTAATTTTTTGATTTCCTGTAGAGATAAAGTCTTGCTATGTTGCCTAGGCTGGTCTCGAACTCCTGGGCTCAAGCAATCCTCCTGCCTTTCCTCTTAAGACTGGGATTATAGGTGTGATTTTACTGCATCTGGCTGTCACAAATATTTTGATACAGAATCTTGTTAGAATAAGAGTATAAAGTGAAAATGAATTTTCCCAAGGAGGAAAGTAAAGAGAAGAGTGAATCAAGCATAAATTTCAGTAAAACAACAAGTCCCCTAATTAGGAATCTGCTATTTTTCTATAAATTGCTTTTAACTTATTGTTTGTTTAGAGACAAGGTCTCGCTCTGTCATCCAGGTTGGAGTACAGTGGCACGGTCATAACTCACTGTAACCTCAAACTCCTGGGCTCAAGTGATCCTCCTGCCTCAGCCTCCAGAGTTACATGTGTCTTGATAACCACCTGAAGTTTGGAGATTTCTTAACTGGGTCTTACCCGTAATCGATGATCATCCACAGTCCAGATTCGGCTTGCAAAATCATTTGAAGCTGCTAAGAGGTAAGATCCCTACAGGAATAAAGGAGAATAAAAACAACTTTCAGCCAAAACAGAAGAATTCAGCTCACACAATACAAATTTCCCCAATTAAGTCCAAGGATCAGATGCCCCAAACTCCACACCTAATCTGAATACCAACTACTACCCTCAGTGTGCTGTCAATTCACCAGTCTCCTTCAAGTTCAGACCTTCTCTTGAGCTCTGCAATTTTAGCAGAATATTGTTGACATTTCAAGCTCAAAATGGAACAACACTGCTTTCCCCACTCACTTCTGCCCTGGCAACCTCACTAATAACAAATAATAATAAGCTAGAAACTCCAGTGGCAGCCCGACTCTTTCCTTGCCTCATTCATCTCCCAATCATCATTCTGAGTCCTGTTCATCTTCAGTGTGTTCAGCTAGACCCTATCCCCACTGCCTCAGTCACAGCCTGGGCTTTTAGCAAGTCTGCAAAAACACCTGGGCCACTGCAGACCTGCCTCCTCAATGCTGGCTATCTCATAAGTTAACGCTACAGCCATTTTTAAAAACTTCTCAAAGGTTCTATATGGCTCTACAAAAGTCTAAACTCTATAGCACAACATATACTCTGACTCACACATAACTTTCCTACCTATTTCCTTATCATTTCCCAATTAAATTCAAGAAATAGTTATTAGAAACCTAACACTCCAGGTACTGTGCTGGGTGTTGAGGGCACAAAAATGATGAACACCTAGGCATTCATCCTCAGGGAAGCAGATCTCAGTTTACTAAAAGAAGCAGATACAGCCAGTCACTGTTCCACAGAACAGGTTTGCACAAAATGCTACAGTAGCACAGAAGGACTCACCCCAATCAGGAACGTGGAAAAGGCTCCCCAGAGATGACACAAAGGTAAAGACTCTTGAGAGATTAAGATACTACCCTTGTGTCACTCAGCTATCACATTCACCCCAGGGCAGCTTAGAGATGATCTACACAGACAAGCTAAGAATTAGGTAACCACTGTAGCCGCTAAATTTTTCAAAGAGGAGCACAGAATAGGAAACATTACAACAAAATTTTATCTTATTCAGTACTTCTAAATAGTAATAATAATGATTAGAATCGATGTCAGTACGACATGAATACTGGTTTGAAGCTGTCATATATTCAGGACATGGATTACTAAGCAGTGCTGCCCAACCTCTGCTCCCTCTACCTGCGATGTCCGTCTTCAGTTTTTGCATCTGACTGTTGATTACCTCAAGGTCTGCTCAGAAGTCTGTGGTCCCTAACCCTTGCCCCAGCATGAATTGCTCTCATCAATGTTTCCTTTCTACTCTACACACATGTCCTCCATAACCTTAGTACAATGATTAGAAGTTAAATACTTTCAGGTCACTTTCATTTAAATGTTGAATCTTTGAGGGCTAAGGGCCACACTGGCCCCTGGAGTACAGCACTTAAACACTCAAAACATGGCTATTAAGTGGAATTATAGAGAGTACTAAGTAATATCACAAGCCTAGCACATAAACTTAAGGGTTTATGAGAGCTGATATAGCAATTAATTCTATAATCTACTTGCATCTTTCACTAATATGGATTTGACTTAAGATACAGAGAATGACAAAGAAACCAGGTAAGTTACTTTACAATTTCAAGAATCAGATGTCTTAAATCATTTCTAAAAATCTCTATAATCACAGATATCGAATACTTACAGCACTATCAAATTCAATGCTTGTAATGCCTGCATTACTGCCAGATAGGGACCCCTTGAACTCACATTTGTCTGCATTAAAAGAAAAAATTAGGAAACGACAAGAAGTTAAAGCCAATAGATAAGTTTAAACAGGGCAGTGAAATACAACAAAAGCCAATTACTATCAAAGAAGCAGCCTTCCTGCACCTTACAGAATTAAACAAAAGCAGAACAAAAAGAATGTCAGACAAAACATACTGTTAGTTTCTAGGAGTAATAAATGTTTAAGTAGATGCTGATTCTAGGATTTTCCATATGTATTTTAAAGCTATTCCTTATGAAATTTATTAATAATTCTCTTTAGAAAGAGAATGTATAAGTGGCTGGGGCACAGTGGCTCACACCTATAATCCCAGCACTTTGGGAGGCTGAGGCAGGAGTTTGAGACCAGTCTGGGCAACATAGCAAGATCCTATCACAAAACAACAAAAACTAAAACAGAACAAAAAACAAAGAGAAGTGTAGAAATCCATAAAATGTGTCAATTGAGCACGACACAAAATTTAACTTAACTATCACTCTTGTAGAAAATGATCATAAATTTCAGAATCCATGGTGTGATAATTCTCATTAAGGTGTGAAAAGAAATTGTCTTAGTTATGTTTAACTGAGAAGTCATTAGAATGCCAGCAACTTAGCATGGAGTTTCTGGAATTTGCCCCCATACTTTATCTCTGAGAACCTAAGACTCTGGCAAGCCTACTAACTGCCAGCGCCTCCTTTCTTTCTAAACAATTCCCCACCAACAGAGCCAATGCACTCACCCTGCTTTCAGACAGCTTGGCCACTCACACAGAAACTTTAATGTTGCAATTACAAACAAAGAAGAGCAAAAATTTCAATGAATTGATCAAGTTTCTTTTAAAAGGGCAGTCTAAATATGATCTACACAGACAGGCTGTAAGAATTAGGGAACCACTGTAGTCAAATTCATCAAAGAGAAGCACAGAATAGGAAACATTTCACTGAATTTGTATTTTATTCAGTACTCCTTAGTAGCAATAATAATGAATAGAACTGGATGTCAGGATGACATGAAAACTGATTTGAAACTGTCACACACATTAAGGACATGGATTATTTACCTGGTTGATGAAGGCCTCCCCTGAATTCATCTGAAAAATGCAGCATATTTGGACCAGGTGTGGTGGTACACACCTGTAATCTCAGCACTTTGGGAGGCCAAGGCGAGGACTGGTTGAGCCCAGGAGTTTGAGACTAGCCTGGGCAACATAGTGAGACCTCACCACAGCAAAGCATCAAAAAACTGGCTGGGAATGGTGGTGTCTGCCTATAGTCTTAGCAACTCAGGAGGATGAGGTGAAAGGACAGCTAGAACCTAGGAGGGTGAGGCTACGGTGAACCATGACCATGCCACTGCACTCCAGCCTGGGCTACAGATTGAAACTCTGACTAAAAAATAATAAAAGAAACCCAGCATTTTTTTTTTTTTTTTGAGCTGGAGTCTCTCTGTCGCCCAGACTGGAGTGCAGTGGCCGCTCCCGGCCACTGCAGCCTTGACCTGCTGGGCTCCGGCGATCCTTCCGTCTCAGCCTTCCGAGTAGACGAAATTACAGGCACGTGCGACCACGCCCGGCTGATTTTTTTATTTATTGTAGAGATGAGGTCTCGCCAAGTTGCCCAGGCGGGTCTCGAATGCGCAGACTCAGGCAATCCACTCACCTCAGCCTCCCCAAGCGTGGGATTACAGGCTGAGCCACCAAGCCCGGCATATTTAATGCCTTTTTTTGTATCCTAGCTTTCATTAGATTTTCAAAGGGGCTGAAAAAGTCTAACAATCATTAACTAAGGCCTTACTTTACTTAGATGGCATCTTTACAGACAAAAATATTACTGCAAATTCTAAGAAATATCTCTTTGGCTCACGCTCAAAATATTGGTTCATTTGCTCAGCACTTAACCCAGCCCCAAATTTAAGAAATAACCAATGAATGAATGCTATTCTATACAAGAGATTCATCTCAAAAAGACCTTATTAGAACTCTTATCTACAAGGTACCAGGGAGACTATGTCAACAGCATTTATATAATTAATTCCCAATGGAGCTTCTGCTTTTGGGAGAATAAGCAAAAATAGATGTTCCCACTGGGTGGAAATGGCCATTCTTCTGTTATTTTAAATGGATGAAAAAAGGACCCTGAACTATTTTTCTTTTCTTTTAGACAGGGTCTTGCTGTCACCCAGGCTGGAATGCAGCAGCACAATCATGTCTCCTTGTAGCCTTTAAGCCCTGGCTCAACCAATCCCCCCACTTCAGCCTCCTGAGCAGCTGAGACTACAGGCATGTGCCACCACATCTAGATACTTTTAAAATTTTTTACTGTAGAGATGAGGTCTCACTATGTCGCTCAGGCTGGTCTTGAACTGCTGGCCTTAAGGGATCCTGTCATCTAAGCCTCCCAAAGAGCTGAGATTACAGGCATTAGTCATAGCACCCAAATCCCTCGAAACTTTTTTAAAGTGTAATTTCCATTTTCTTTTCCTTCAGAGGGTAGTTTGTCTTCAGTCCTTAAGGACTCAGTTCTTTACATGGGCTCTGGTGGAGGTTATGGGGCAGCACCTACAGGTCTAAATTAGGGTGAGATGTTCAAGTCTAAATTGGGGTGGGGAGATCAATTCCTGACTACCTTGCTGTGAATAGCATAACTCACACAGTAATGTAGGTTCACACACAGCTTGGGAAGCACAGGCATTAAAGATGCTCCCTTAGAAATGTCCCTAATAGCTGCAGTCTTTCAAATGACGAACTTCTTAGTAGCCTTGTCCTTGGGCACATCTTGGACAGTTTTTGCAGTGAATAGGCTGCATGTGGCTATGTCCCCTTTTGGCAAGACCACTGTTCCTCCTGGAAGTGAGGACCCCTCTTCTTCTGAACTATTTCATGAAAGGTCACTTGGAGCCACGCTTGGTGGCTCAGCCTGTAATCCCGCGCGTTGGGAGGCCGAGGTGAGTGAATTGCCTGAGCCTGCGGGTTCGAGACCCACCTGGGCAACTTGGTGAGACCTCATCTCTACAATAAATCAAAAACTAGCCAGGCGTGGTAGCGCATGCCTGTAGTTCCAGCCACTTGGAAGGCTGAGGTGGAAGGATCACCGGAGCCCAGCAGGTCGAGGCTGCGGTGGCCGGGAGCAGCCACTGCACTCCAGTCTGGGCGACAGAGTAAGACTCCAACTCAAAAAAAAAAAGTCACTTGGATTGGCCTCTTCCAAGATTGAGCAAATATTAAGCCAGGGGAAAAAACCCTGCAGACTGAAAAAACTGTTTGTGAAATAAAGGCCCTACTTAAAACTATAAAGAATGCTAGCAAGCATTTTGTGTTACTTCTGTAGATCCAGTAAAAACTTTTAATTTTATTAACATAAATTATGATCTGGCACAAATATGTCAGTATTAATTTTGATTCGTGTGTATTTCCTTTTCAGCAGCAAAAAGGTTAAGAATTAAAGATTGGCATCTCTAATTTTTTCTGAGTTGGAGTCTCACTCCATAGTCCAGGCTACAGTGCAGTGGCACACTCACAGTCACCCCAGCATCAGCCTGCTGAGCCCCGGTGATCCTTCCACCTCAGCATTCCCAGTAGTTGGAACCACAGGTGTGCGCCACCACACCTGGCTAATTTTTTTATTTACTGCAGAGACGAGGTCTCACCATGTTGTCCAGGCTGGTCTCAAACCCGTGGGCTCAGGCAATCTTCCCACCTCCGCCTCCCAAAGTTCTGGGATTACAGGCGTGAACCACCACGTCCAGTTTATAGGTATTTTTACTGACCGAAAAGTAAAACAAAAACGTTTCTAGTGTTATCTCCATTTAATCTCAATGACATAATCAAAATAGACTCCTTAGATTTTATAAACCAAGTCCCCTAAAATTTCTTTCCTTAATTTGTTTTTATTATTAATAGCTTCAGCCATTAAAACTGATAAGCTAACATGGTGTTCTGGAAAAATGGCAAATCTTCATGGGCTTCAACAGTCTGTAACCACCAGGGACTTAACTACTGAATCCTTTTCTTGAAAATCAAAGGCTGGGGAGGACAAGTGGGGGTTTTACTAATAATCTATTCTAACCAGAAAGACTAATAGACTGCTCTTGTTCTAATAAACCTAAAAAGCAGTAACCCCTATGACTTTTCAGTTGTTTGAGAAGTCTAGAGATGGCTTAGTGGGAAGAACATAGGATTTCAAGCCTCAAGAGCTGGGTTAGCCTTAGCTCCACCAATCACTTGCCGTATAAGCCATTTACTAGCCATGTAAATCAACTATGTAAGTCATGCAGTATCTGAGTTTTACTGTCTTAATTTGTCAAATAGTAATACCTACTTTTTTTTTAACCACACAAGGCTATTGCAAAGGTCAGATGAATTAATAAAGACAAAAGAACTTTAGAGCTATTTATTGCTGGGCAGGGATAATGTCTATGCTGTGACTATGGAAACCTGACAGTGGCTCCTATAGTCTTATTCCTTGACCTTACTTTAGTAAAAACATATGCATAATCATATCCATATCTTCTAGTCACTAGTTGGAAAATCAGAGCGAACATCCATTCCGATGTAAAGAGTAATTGAAATGGTAATAATGGTTTGGCCAAATGACTCCTTATATCAAATGTTTTGAGAAGATGAACAATTCAAAGATTATTTAAAAGGAAGGTCAACCAGATGCCAGCAGGCTCTCACCTCCAAACACTTCCCAAAGCTTAACCTTGCGGTCCATGCCTCCTGTGGCCAGTAACCGGGAACCTGGACTGAATTGCACGGCATTGACTTCCCCATCATGTGCATCCTACAAGACAAGAACCTGTTTCAAACCCAATCATTATTATTCCAAGAGTCCGAAACAAACAACTATTCCAAATGCCTAACTCAGGGAAAACGCTCATCCCTAAAAAGTAGTAGAGCTGGTCATAAACTAAGTTGAATTCCTAGCTCAGGATTCCCCAAGATTCTATTACCATTTCATTCTTCTAGTTACAGTTGTATTTATTTAAATACAGTGCAACCTTCTCAAAAAGTATGTACAGTTTGTATTAATTTTATTACTTCCAAGAATAATGACCTGCACCGATCTTACTAGTTTAAAAGTAGGCCTAGAATTAACTGCCTCTTTTGGCCCAGACTGAATTAACACTACTAATGACTAATTTACTATTAACTCATATTAAGTACTACAAGGGGAACACCCCCCAAAACATATTTTTTGGAGGGCAGGTTCCTTATAGTACAGGCTTCCCCCGCTAAGTAAGTATTCTAGGAACCCACAGGCATCAGTGTACCAGCTAGCATTGTTACGAGAGGCTACATTTGGCTTCAGTGAATTTTTTGAGATTCTCTCAACATGTTTGCCCATTTCAAGAGTAATCTATGAGCAAACCACGCTGAGTGTTCAGCAGTTTCTGACCAATCATGGCATGACCTCCATGCCCTACCCTTCCTATTTACTCCATCTCTCCCCAAGCAAACTTTTGCTTATCTCCAAAAAAGGTTTTTAACAACCCAGGACTGTACCTGTTCATGAGAAGGCCATCAATGAAAAGTAACAACTGTTATTTTGGGAGAATTTAAATTCTTCATAAATAAATTTTCTGAGACTGGTATACCCCTGAAACATATGACCTAAAAAGATAGCATTTGTATTCAGGATGAGAGGGGAAATAAAGTTAAAAAGCATCCCATCCTAGAAGAAGAAGAGGAAATAATGGAAGAATTCACTATAATCTACTCTCTTAGGAACATGGGTAGCAAAGTATTTCTGGATGAAATACAATGTTTGAGATTTGCTTCAACTGCTGCAGCAGAAGTGGGGGAGAGGGGAACAAAAGACTGGCAAATGGGGCTAACCGAAGTTGCCTAAATGAATGACACTACCCAGTAGTTCTTTGTGCTCTTCTACTTCTGGATATGCTTGAAAAATTTCCATAAATGGGGGAGGTGGAAGACTAGAAAAGATGGATTATCAATAGATTGTTAAATCTAACCACTTGCCTAAAAGGTTATTTTGAGAAGAGACCATCTGATGTTCACGTTTGCTTGAGACTGAAATAATAAAATGCTTGAAATATTACTGAGAGAGCAACTCTATTAGCTGACTGGGAAATAAGCATCACTTTGGCAATTTGATTTCCTACTTTCCCTCATGTGTCCCACTGCTGAAAATCTGTATGGCAGGTAACCAAACCTTTCACCTCCAAGCAATTTCCTTTCTTTCTCCTTAGGAGGTCTCAGATTGAAAACTTAGGATCATGCACCATCACACCCATGAGTGCCACTCGTCAATCTCCTGAATAACTGCTTCTGTTGGATACCGGTCAGCTGTGAAACGTTCACTCTCAGAAACACACACTGACAGAATCTCAAGCTATCAGCTGCTCCATTATCCCATACACATGACTTAAATGTGATAGGAGGAAACAAATGGGCTGCTGGGAGTTGAGGGCAAGGAAGGGACTGTGACATTCAGTGCAATCAGACCTTTTACCAGTCATCATCGACCTCCGTGGGGCACCCAGGGCCAGTATAGAATCACAGGAATGGAGTGGGAAGAGTCCTTTAACGCTCCCCAGCCCAACTCCTCCTCCAAAGCAGAACTCACTTTACAACAGGTGGTTAGTTCATCACTCAGTCAGTCCACTGTGTAAAAATACCTAACTATTAAAGTTTCTCCTTATGCCCAGAACCAAAAGCTCCCACCATAAATTCGACCCCTTCTTTACAGCAAGTCTTTCTCTGCTCTGGGAGCTGGCTCCTTGAACTCACCCCCTGCCAGTTATCAAGCCAATCCTGGAGTCCACCCAACTCTCTGGGCTCTGTTCTTTGTGCTCTGCTCTTCCCCCTCCCAGTGCTTTGGCAGCCCTGAGCCAGGTCCTGAATGTTTCCACAGGTTGGTTCAATTTCTGCTCAATTACTCCTGTTGGGACACATTATCTGCTAGTACTAGGACCCAGCTCTGAACTAACTCCAGGTGCAGGCCTGGTATTACAGTGGCTTCCAATCATAGACTCCTAATGATTGGAAGTCATACAGGTAGGCGTATAATTCATAAAACCAACAGCTATTCTAAACAGACTTCCAAAACAGACCCCTGACTGGCATCTCATTCTACATTACAGCCAACTGGTGACAACGATTGCACGAATCACTCTCCAATTTCTCACAACCCCTAATGAGTTTTCCCCTGCCATTTCTCTCATGCTACCAAACCTCTCTCAGTCAGTCTGTGCTACAAAGAATGGTTCTCATAAAATCTGTCCTCTGAAACTTAGCAAAATGTATCAATTACTACAGCTGACAGAGTTAAGAGGTACACATGATGTGTATAAAAAAATGGAAAGCTTAGCTGCAGGCATGGGAAGATCCTTTCGTTTCCAGGCTCTGTTATCAAGTGTGGTGGGGTTTGGGGCTGAAGCATACTTACAAATACACACAAGGCAGTAGTTGGAACTCTCACTTCTTTACCAGAACCAGGATGAGTATCCACATTATCCTGGGGGACTGGGAAGGAAGAGACAGAGCGTCTCCTAAGAAATAACATAAAGACAAATATTAGACAGGATCGCACAGGTTTATTATTCATTAAATTGTCAGAAAGGACTCCAAGATGACCTTGTTTAAACAGACTGCCTGTCAATAGCTTTTGTCCCTCCTAGATCCTTCAAACTACAGAACAATTCACAACAAACCAGAAACACCCTCACTCAAAAAAGAAAGAGGGCCAGCACATGACATACTCTCCTGCTCACTGACTCACGGACTCCACAACTCAACATTGAAAACCAATCCCTAACAATAATCACTTACCCAATCAATAAACTGCTAGGAAACTTTCTCAACTTAATGTAACAGCTAGCTCAGACATAGCACTTTGTTATTTTTGCAAAACTATTTTAAGATCTCTATGCCAAGTTACAATCATCCTCAGTGTACACTTGTGGCCAACATGGAGTCGAACAGCATGCCAAAAGAAACAGGAGCATGAGTACTGTACAAAGAATTCAACCTGACAGCCTCGCTCGAGAGCTTCCAGCACTCCTAGGAACATGCAAAGCACCCTGGTTAGCATGTGTACATCTGATGATAGAGGGTAGTGAAGCAGTGATCAGCATAATTATCAATGACCCACACTCACATGCTGGACTAAGAGGGTAATATTTTCACCTGGCAGCATCAGAAGAATGATGTCCCAAAAGGGGAGACTCGGACAGACTAAAGGGAAAGGCCAGAGATCAGCAGGCAGCGAGATTAAGAGAAAGGAAGTTGAGGAAAAAAGGAAGAAGCTAAATAAAAAGCTGAAATTAAGGCATCTGTATACTCCGTACCATTGAAATTCTGGTGTACATTTTAAAAATAAAAATCATGTACATATACTTAGGAATATTTATACACATTTTAAAAAGGAAAGGTAAAAGTCTTCTAACCTACCCAAAGATATTAGTGATAGAATCCAGAAGGCCTCCAGCAGGCTGCGAGAGTCGCTTACTAAAGAGGAGGGGAGGATAGGTTTAAACCTTAGAAACATTTTGCCCAAATAATCCATCAATAAAAACAGTCCACAAAAACAGGTACCCAAGAGTATGTTTCCCATTTAGTTTCTAAACCCCAGCCAAGAGAAACCCAACAAAGTACCAAACCACAAGAAAACAAACAGTGGGAAGGTAGAAGGGAAAACCCAACCCAGAAGTTCTAAAAGAAATAAGGTTCCCAAGTAATCCATTTATTTCCCTGGAAATAAAGCCTTAGACAAGGAAATTCTCTAACAATTCTAACAATTTCTGGCTGTTAGCAACCAATCCCCATTCTTCAGTCTTGCTTCAGCAAATTACCAAAAAAAAAAAAAAAAACAGAAAATCCCATGAACTCTAGTAAGAATGAGACGTATGATGTAAACAGTCATGCACTGCATAATAAGGTTTAACTGTCCATCTTTTAGGAAGTGACTAAATTTTTTTTGTAGTTAGAAGAGTGAGGCCATCTGTGTTCTGCTTCTCTCCCATTAACCAGAGTCGAACTGAGGACTGGACATCTCTGTGGTGTGTACGAAACCGGGTGTCCTGGCAAAAGGGTTCAGGAACTTGAGTGTATCTGACTACATTCTTTCATCGTGTCCACATATGTGCTGTCAAATTGCTGCTCAAGTTCTCCCTTTCCTGGCCCAACCCTGTCTACTTACGTGGCTGTTCTGCTGATGGTTCGCACAGGAGAGGTCTCCTCAGTGTGATCAGAGGTTTCATCCACAATGACCTCAATGTCATCATCCCTGGAAAGAAAGGCAAGAGATTCTTTGATTTTGCTAAACAGGAGCTTAGTAATTAATCTGTTCTGCAAATGACAATGACATTTTCTAGTCACAACCTCTGTCACTTGGCTATGACAGTGATGATTAAGTGTTTCTGGAGAAAAAGAAGAGCTGCCATGTTCTGGGCAACACTAAAGTAATCATTTAACCTGTTCAGATCAAATCCAGAATTCCAGCTGAAAATAATTCTACAAGTGAACTCCTGATCCTTTTAGGTGTAAGCAGAGCTCCCACTTGGGAAGCAATGAAATAATGGTCTCAAGTCTATTAACCACATAACCAGTACCAAGGTAGAGCATTCAACCAGCAATCAGCCACACAGCTAAAGGGCTGAGGAACTCACCAACACACAGTTCCCAAGAGACGGGGGCTGAGTGACACCTAGAATAGTGAGGGGCAACTATGGAGAATGAGAAAATGACAGTGCAGAGAATCCCGGAGAAGAAAGGATTGCTAAAAAGGCCATGAAATCTATGGTTGCATCAACAACCTGGCTTTAAATATTAATTTAATTAAAAAACAAAAAAGCAAAATCTAAACACTATTCATTTCTGACTCTGGGTATTTTACGCTTGCTTACACTTAAATACACAGTGCCTCTGACGTTAAGAGCCCATCACATTTCAAATGATAGAATCCAATCATAGGAACATGCTCCTTTTGTTGTTTTTTATCCCACTGGATGCAAAGCACCCTTGGAATTCCCCTTCCTCATTTTTGTGGGCCATATCTTTCCTGGTTGGGGGGAAAGGCAATTAATTATTTTGGTCTTAATGACCCCATACTGAGTTGCAATCTTCATGAAAAAATAATAAAATGCAATAAACCAAGACTTCATCGCCTACTGTTTGGATTCATAAGAACTTGACAGCAAGATTTTTCTTTTTTCATGATTAATTATCTGGATTATGTAAATATACATTTAAGAACTTGTTACCAAGCAAGTTAAACCAAGTCAAAGTAAACTTATTTTCCTTAGCTATTTATTTCAGGATTATGTGTAATTGTACCACATTCTTGGCCAGGATGTGGAAGAGAATAGAAGCCGGCCTAAATAAAGAGGACAAACATGTCCTCTTTATTTTCTTGGTTGGCTTTCACATACATCTAAGTCTATGAGTCACCTGTGCTCACACAAAGGACAAAAGGAGAACTGCAAAAAATGGCATGAAGAGCTAATATGAGTCAAGCTTATGAAATGCTCTGTTTAAGTTAAGAGTTTTATGGTCGTAAGTAACCAGAACTGTGCACAGGTCCAGGACCACAAGAAAATACCAGGATTTGCCAACTCGTTATCAAAACATTTCAAAGATGTAGATGTCCTTTGACCTAGAAATTTCTCTCTTAGAGAAGCACAGAGATTAAGAACAGACCTTTACAGCTGTAGGTCTGCGTCCTAGTTCAGACCATTCCTGTGTGATCTTGGGAAGGATGGTTGCTCAACCTATTTAAACAGTGTCACATCCAGTCACCTGGTTACACTGGCAAATAGGAGGCAGACAAATTACACTTTTGTTATTATTTATTTATTTTTTTGAAGTCAGAGTCTCACTCTGTTGTCCAGGTTGGAGGGCAGTGGCACGCTCACAGCCACCGCAGCCTTGGCCCACTGGGCTCAGGTGATCTTTTCATCTTAGCCTTCCAAGTAGCTGGAACTACAGATGCACACTACCACACCCAGCTAATTTTTTTGTAGCAACAAGGTCTCACCAAGTTGCCTAGGCTGGTTTCAAACCCCTGGGCTCAGGCAATCCTCTTGCCTCCGCCTCCCAAAGTGCTGGGATTACAGGCATGAGCCACCATGCCTCTCCTGTAAGCTGCTGTTTTTAAGAAAACAAATCTCATTTCCAGATCAGTTATTTACTTTGTGGCTTTGGGAAAAAGCATCTGAAACTGACTTTCCACATCTGATTGCACATAACCTACAACATCTAAGTCAGACTGATATGAGAAGCTTTGTTTTCTTATAAATTAAGATGTTTGTTGGTGAATGACTCCATTTAAGCCACTACCCTTCACATACAAAGAAGCAACCAACTTTTGAAAAAATAGTGGATCACAATTCCAAAACTATATTCCAAAACGTATTTCAATAGAAAAGAAACACATCTTAGAGGAAATAAAAATGTTATTAAAATAGACACCATTCTCAAACAAAGCTTCAAATTTCAGGGGCAATCCCCCACCCCAACTCAGGCAGATTAGGAAAAGCTCCAGAACTGACTTAAATCCTTCTGTTCCAAGAGATCTCAGTTTTCACTTATGCTTCCACTTAAAGTCACAAACCAAAAGAGAGCAAGAGAACGAACCCCCTAGCCCAATATTACATGACACTGGCAGAAAGCTTATCATTCAACGCCATCAACAAGAAACAGAGTCAGTAAAGTGTGCAGCATACAGGAAGTTAGAAATCACACTCATAGCTGATGAGGAGTGTAAACAGAAACAACTTTTTAGGTTATTTGGCAATATCTTTGAAAAGCTTTGACCTATCAAAATTTTACTTTCAAGAACCTATCTCAAGTAAATAATCAGAAATCTAGTCAAAGATCATATTCAGTACATAATTTGTAAGTGAAAAATTAGAAGGCACAAAAATATAACTAAAATGACTATGGTTGTCACTTCTGGGTGGTGGTAGAACTGTGTTTTTATTTTCTCCCTTTAACTTTCCAGTTTTCTCTCTAAAATCTGTAAAATGGTTTCACAGAAATAAAAACATAATAAAACTATTTAAAAAGAACCAAATTATCAAAAGCATAGTTTTTATTCATTTATCTCTACTTACTGTTCAACCGATAGAGGTTCCTTTGCTGCTTCTGCTAGCTCTTTCTGCAGCCGGGCTTGCCGCCTCCTATTAAAAAAAGCCCACCATTTATGTCTGCTTAAGAAAAGCATAGGGTTTGGGCTCTCAATAAATGACCAACTTTTAGTAAAACATTTGAACATTCAGTGCATTTAAAATGACAACTACCCTAGGCAAAGATACCCAAACCCAAGTCCATAACATCAGTAAGACTCCCCAGTATTAAGCCAAGGAGAGAGATCACATTATTGGATAAAGCAATGAACTAGCACAGAAGACTGCTTGCTGGTACCTAGGGCCTCTTGGGAACAGAAAGGCACTTCAAGTTTAACAGGAGTTAGTCATAGTTGAGTCTTAGTTTTCTTCAGCAAATCGTCTTACAAAGGTTGAGTATCCCTTATCCAAAATGCTAAGAACCAGAATTTGGATTTTGTTTTTTCTTTCAGATTTTAGAGTTTTGGGCATACATAAGATATGTTGGGAATGGGACCCAAGTGTAGAGACAAAATTGAGCTGAACTGATAGTAACTCTGAAATGCTTCAATGAGTACTTCCTTTAAGTGCCATGTTGGTGCTCAGAAAGTTGCAGATTTTGGAGCATTTTGGATTTTTAGATATGGGATGCCCAACGTGTATTAACATGCCCATAGAATGAATAATAATGTAGATCTAGTTAGGACTTCCTTGTACCTGACACTGATTAGTTTATTGATTTTTAACTCATTCAAATCTTATAACAACCTAGAGTAAGCACTATTATTCTCAATTTACAGATGAGAAAACTGAGGTAAGGTGAAATTCCTGAACTGTCAAACTGCATATAACTTTAGTTTACTAAAGCTAGACATGTCTTGGCTGACAAAAAAATTTTTTTTTTTTTTTTTTTGAGTTGGAGTCTCACTCTGTCACCCAGACTGGAGTGCAGTGGCACGCTCCCGGTCACTGCAGCCTCAACCTGCTGGGCTCCAGCGATCCTTCCGCCTCAGCCTTCCAAGTAGCTGGAACTACAGACATGTGCTACCATACCCAGCTAATTTTTGATTTATTGTAGAGATGAGGTCTCACCAAGTTGCCCAGGCGGGTCTCAAACGCGTGGGCTCAGGCAATTCACTCACCTCGGCCTCCCAAAGCGCGGGATTACAGGCTGAGTCACCGAGCCCAGCCAAAATGTTAATAGTCAAAAATCTCATCCACTACTTCACTCTCTATGAGAATCATTTTCTCTCTCCTTCCCAAGTCCTAAATTCAGCAACTCTCTAACTTCAAATCCTGGCCTCACCCTCTCTCCTCTGGCAATTTCATCTCTAACTATGGTTATATGCTCCATGTGAGGGACCTCCAATTCAGAACTGTAACACTGCTACTAAGTTCCACTCAAGAATATTGCTGAAATTACTTTTAAGCTTCTATCACACTGGTGATTCTCAAAATGGGGAAAAGGCCTCTAAGTGCTGTATCAGAATCTTGGGAAAGAAAGTAGGTACAGCTTGAAAAAGCGCAGCACACACTCTTGATTTTATACCTAGAAGATGACAAGTTTTAAAGGGCAAATTACAAAAAATACAATTTACCAACATTTTCTTAGCTAGAAGAGACAACCTATGAACTATTTTGGAGGGAAAACCAGAATCCTGGCATAGGGTATGCAACCTCTATACAGGAACGGTAATGGCTAGTAGACTCCCTTCTATAACATCAGGTTCCAGTTCTGCAAAGTGGGGATAAAAACTTTACTTAGGGTCACAGGTAGAAGAAAACAACACCTACAGCCAGGCCGTCATGCATATAGCTGAAAGGAAAGGTCTTTCTTTTCTTTTATTTGGGGAGGGGGGGTTTAGAGTCTCACTCTATCGCCCAGGCTGGAGTGCAGTGGCACACTCAAGGTCACCCTAGCATCAACCTGCTGGGCTCCAGCAATCTTTCCGCCTCAGCCTTCCAAGCAGCCAGAACTACAGGCGTGTACTACCTCGCCTGGCTAATTTTTGATTTATTGTAGAGATGAGGTCTTGCCAAGTTCCCTGGGCTGGTCTCAAACCCACAGGCTCAGGCAATCCACTTGCCTTGGCCTCCCAAAATGCTGGGATTGCAGGCTGAGCCACCGAGCCTGGCCAGTCTTTCTTTACTATTTCAAATATTCCCTGAGTGCATCTTAAGCAGCAGCCACCATGTCTGCATGTGGCAGCCCAGTGAAGGAGGCAGGACATGAAGAGGGCATTTCAAAACAGTGTGCCACATCATGACAAAAACAAAACAAAAGCTGCCAGATGTAAAGAGGCAGGACATCTAAGGCAGGGAACTGGCAGGATGTGGGTAATGAGGAGGAAAAGCTTCTAGGAAGAGTATCTGATCAATGTAATGAAAAGACTACGTAGGCTGCAGTCACGATATCCCCAAGTGCACATTCCTAGGAAAACATGTCAAAGGGAGGAATGAAGAGTGAAGGCAGATGTCTGATGTATCTCCAATACCATGTTCAGCAGGAAGTCTGTATTATCCGCCCCCCCACCATGACCATGCTCAGGTCGGGGTGGGGATATCTTCCTTGGCATTACCTCACCTCCCCAACTTCTTCCTACAGCAGTATCTTAGCCGCCATGAACATCCAACCTAGCAGCATCCAGTTAACCTTGGGGTTCCCAACACCCTCACACTGCCAAAAGAACCCTGTGGCATAAGCCACACTATTTTACTTAAAGTAAATGTGAGACAGAAAGAATACAAAAAGGACACCTCTTTTTTTCTTTATAGAGACTTCAGAAAGTTAGAAAATATAGATGAGTATAAAATGAGAAAAAAAAAAACATCTCACCACTCAAAAATAAACACCAGTAATAACACCTATAATTTCTCCCACTCTTTTTAAAAAACATATACAAAATTGAGATCATATTATATGAAAATATTTTATATCCTATTTTCAGTTAAATATATTTTAGGCATTTTTTCACATCACTAAGTATTATTAAAATACATAACTTTAAAGTCCCACTTAAAATACACAGCTTAAAAAATCCCACTGTTTGAATACACCAGTTTAATTCTTTGAGGGATGTACTGCTAATTTTTTCTTTTCTTTTCTTTTTTTGAGTTGGAGTCTCACTCTGACGCCCAGACTGGAGTGCAGTGGCAGCCACTCCCAGCCACCGCAGCCTCGACCTGCTGGGCTCTGGCGATCCTTCCGTCTCAGCCTTCCAAGTAGCTGGAACTACAGGCGTGCACTACCACACTCGGCTAATTTTGTTGTTGTTGTTGTTGTTGTAGAGATGAGGTCTCACCAAGTTGCCCTGGCGGGTCTCAAACCTGCGGGCTCAGGCAATCCACTCACCTCAGCCTCCCAAGGCGCGGGATTACAGGCTGAGCCACTGAGCCCGGCTAATTTTTTCATGAATACAAATTATGTGCTATCACAAAATAATTAGCAAACAAGGAACATCTTTCAGGCTCCTGTTCAACCCAAAGTGCCCCTTCAGGAGATGGTACAAATGTACTTTCTATCAGCAAGGGGAGAAGACTCTTTGCATCTTCCTCCTATCAACCCTTTCTGCTGTGTTTACTGATCATACTACTACTTTTATGAATTATCTATGTTTACTGTCCATTTGTCTGAGTGCTCAACTTTTCCTTATTGACATTATATTAAGCATATTTATTTTACCTTTAGTTGCGGTCTCACTCTGTCATCCAGGTTGGAGTGCAGTGGCACAATAATGGCTCACTGCAGCCTCGACTTCCTGGGCCCGAGGTAGCTTCCTGCCTCAGCCTCCTGAATAGCTGATACTATAGGCATATGCCACACACCTGGCTATTTTTTCAAAAAATTTTTTATAGAAATGTGGTCTTATTATGTTGCCCAGACCAGTCTCAAATTACTGGGCTAAACCTCCCAAAGTGTTAGGATTACAGGCATGAACCACAGCACCTGGCCTTAAGTATATTTATTTTAAAAGAGCACTTTCTAGTTTGTTTTAGTATCTTTCGATTTTAAGAAACCTAAAAATTTTAATAGGTCCACTGTTTATTTTCATTACTCTTTTGTTTAAAAGTTCTCCAAAGTACTTCATAAACAGAAAGTCACCTACATTTTATACTTCTACCCTTATGATTCAGTGTTATACAGACTTTTAAAGATACCGGAGTATATTATTTAATAGGACTAGTGCTCATTATTTTGAAGAAATTTATATGGATACATAATAGTTGTACATAATTATGGGAACGTGTAATATTCTGATACATGAATTCAAAGTGTAATGAACAAATCAATGGTAATTGGGATATGCATCACCTTAAACACTGATCTTTTAGAAATATTCCAATTCCACTCATCTGATTATTCTGAAATATACAATAAATTATTGCTAACTATAAAATTATCAGACTCTAGGTTGATGTATTTTGTACTCAGCTGTACTGTGTGACATTTTTCATTATTTTAGGATGCCAACATGAGACCTATAATAAAATATTTAGTGGGCTTGAAAAGCTAGGGAGAATCCACTGCTGTACAGCTAATAAATCTTAACGAATTACAAGCGAAAAAATATTGCTAACTATAGTTAACCTATTGTGTTACTGATTAGATCTTACTCCTTCTATCTAACTGAATTTTTGTACCAATTAACCAACCTTCTTTATCCCCCACTCCCCACTCCTTTTCCTAGCCTCTGGTAACCCTCGTTCTACCCTCTACCTCCATGATATCAACTGGTTTTTAGCTCCCACACATGAACAAAAGCATACGTGTCTTTCTGTACCTG
Source organism: Tarsius wallacei (assembly GCA_963574415.1). Classification (NCBI taxonomy): domain Eukaryota; kingdom Metazoa; phylum Chordata; class Mammalia; order Primates; family Tarsiidae; genus Tarsius; species Tarsius wallacei. Next base: position 20,172 of record CAUYQG010277024.1, read on the forward strand.
GCTTATCTTACTTAACACAATGTCCTCCAACTCCATCCATGTTGCTGCAAATGACAAATTTGCTTCTTTTTTAAAGTCAAATAATATTCCATTGTCTATACACACATTTTCTTTAACCATTCATTCACTGATGGACACTTACTTGACTCCTTATCTTGGCCACTGTGAATAGTACTGCAATAAACATGGGAGTGCAGACCATCTCTTCCATGTGCTAACTTCCCTCTTTTCATCACTACTCTTTAAGACTCCTTCCTATTATTATTTGTTCATTCTTCTAGATTAACTGAAACAATCTCCCCAAATTCTAAATTACTAATATGAGGACTTAAAAAATATAGTCTAATCTCTGTTGAACTTTTGTTAATCATTTTTCACTTGATTTTCCTAAGTTCTCTAGGTGGATAATAACTCCCTTTTACTCACTCTCTTCTTTTCTTTCTTTTTTTTAAGAGTCAGGGTCTCACTCTGTCACCCAGGCTGGAGTGTAGTAGTGTGATAATAGCTCACTGCAGCCTCAAACAATCTTTCTGCTTCAGTCTCCCAAGGAGCTAGGACTACAGGCGCACACCACCGTGCCTAGTTACTTTTTAAATTTTTTTGTAGAGATGGGGTCTCGCTATGTTACTCAGGAGTCTGAACTCCTGGCCTCATGCAATCCTCCTGTCCTGGCCTCTCAAAGTGCTAGGATTAAGGTATAAACTCCCACTCCACACCCACCCATCCTTACCCTCTTCTTTTTTTTTAAAAAAAAAGTAAGTCAGTCTGTCACCCCAGCTGGAGTGCAGTGGCACGATCACAGTTACCAGTCTCAGCCTACCGGGCTCAGGCAATCCTTCTGCCTCAGCCTTCCAAGTAGCTGGAACTACAGGCACATACCACCATGCCTGGCTAATTTTTTTGATTTATTGTAGAGAGGTCTTGCCAAGTTGACCAGGATGGTCTCAGGCAATCCTCTTGCCTCTACCACCCAAAGTGCTAGAATTATAAGCGTGAGCCACTCTGCACAACTACCCTCTCCTTTTCGATGGTGCCCTCTAGATTCATAACCAAATTGACTAGAATATCTGGACAGGTATTCTCTAAGAGTAGTGAGGGTGGGCCTTTCCTTTTCTTGCTAACTTTAATGGGAGTGTATATAGCATAGTGGACTGGTGGACCTTGACCATGGATCTATCAAACTCTATTAGACTCTCTGTAGAGTTTTTAAACACACATTTATCACAACAGAGATTTGAATTCCTAACATTTAGAGTAAGAGGCTTCCCTGTTAAGAACACTATTGGCTATTGGTCAGAGATAGGTGTTTTTATTCAAAGTTCTCTTCTGTTCCCAATTTAAGAGTTTTTATCAGGACTGAGCAGAATGGCCTTTTGGAATATACTACAATGATCACATCATTTCTTATCTAATGTGACATATTTAACTGATCTCTCACTAACCCACCTTATAATTCCTAAATCTTAGTAGGATTATAGTGAATTTTTAAAAACATAACAATGGGACCAGGCGCGGTGGGTCAAGCCTATAATCCCAGCACTTTGGGAGGCTGAGGTGAGAGGATTGCCTGAGTCCAGGGGTTTGAGACCAGCCTGGGCAACTTGGCGAGACCCTGTCTCTACAATAAATAAAAAAATGAGCCGGGCATGGTGGCTTGTGCCTATAGTTCCAGCTACTTGGAAGGCTGAGGCGGAAGGACTGCCTGAGTCCAGCAGGTCAAGGCTGCAGTGGCCGTGAGTGTGCCACTGCACTCCAGCCTGGGCAACAGGGTGAGACTCTGACTCCAAAAAAAAGGAAAGTACCAATGAATTTGATTTAGAAATTTCACAACCATATTAATGTGAAATTAGACTACGATCCTTTTGTGTATAAGCAAGATCAAAATTTTCATATGGGTCTAAACAGTTTCATAAATTGTGGAGGGATTCCAATCTTTTTCCCTTCTATTTTTTTGAATCAGCATCTTACTCTGTTGCCCAGGCTGGAGTGAAGTAGCATGCTCACAGCCACTGCAGCCTTGACCTGCTCTGCTCAGGCAATCCTTCTGTTTCAGTCTTTCAAGTAGCTAGAACAACCTGGCTAATAAATTTATTGCAGAGTCAAGGTCTTAAGCCCCTGGGCTCAGGTAATCTTCTCACCACTGCCTCCCAAAGGGATTACAGGTGTGAGCTACTGCAACCAGCCTAATGCTTTTCTAATTCTGGTTAGTTTATGTTGTTTAAGAATTAACTTTTCACCTTGAAACACTGAAAGAACCCCCTGGCAAAATAGTATGGGCCAACAAACCTTCTGGGAAGTATTCTTTTGCTCAGCTGTAAGAGTGTCCCTATGAATGCAAATTTCTTTTATATCCACTATCACTATTAGTGTTTTTTCTTCCACTTGCAGTAACTGCCAGGTTTGTTGCTTCTTGCTTTTCAAAGAACTAGGTTCTACTTTACCAAAAATGGAAACCTCTAACTGTAAACTGATATCCCACCTGGAGTCCTTTTCATTCTCTGCATTGAGGCGATTGGCTTCCTGGGCTTTCTCAGCCATCCACCTGGTAACCAGCTCCTGGTTCTCTTCAGTAGTTTTCCTCAGTTTCTCCTCCAAGGCAGTAAAAGTGATCTGCAGAGCATCATATTCATCCTTCAGGGTCTGATTGGCTCTTTCAAGGTCTTGAAGCTTACTGCGCAGCTCTAGGCACTCCGTCTCCAGGTCAGAGATAGTCTGCAAACATTCTGCAATTCTGAAAGCATGACATTAGAGGAGAAATGGTACTTCGTCAGAGCCCTGTGCCAGAGTCAGAGTCAACTGTGTGGGTTTGGTCCATCACCCTGTGCAATATTTTGTGTCTATTACATTTCTTAGCCAAGCCCAGTCCAATGGTTTATAGACAGGGTGGTAAAGGGGACTTAAACAGGAGGCTAGAAACCTTGTGTATTTTACCAGCTCTAACATTTCTTGAGCAAGCGTTTTGCCTTTCCAAGCTTCTAGATCCCTCTCTACATATTAAAGAGACCCAAGCACCTCTCCAGCTCCAAGGTCCCAAAATTTGGAGTTCCCACTTAACTTGTCAGCCAGGCTTCTTCCTGATCAGCAACAGTACTGCTCAGACTCACTCCCTCTGGTCCCAAGTGCCAAGCAATCAGTTGTCTTGACCCTAGCTCTACCCTGGGAAGATAGCAGCTCACATAAACAGAAGCCATGGAAGAGCTGAGTGCCTCTGGGACACATGCATGGTCCAAGGCTACTTCTCTAGAAGGATGCTGGAAGACTGGGAACCTGAGGGCACTGTCCCTGCCTTTTCCTTCACAGAGCTAGCAGAAAAGGATCCCAGACCATGCAAGCATAAAATGAAACTCTTGCTGAGTGCAGCGTGGCCACTGTTTGCCACTGGCCCCACTCACAAGAGCAAAACAAAACAAGGACATGTAACCATATGACCAGGCTCCAAGGAGGCATGGTCTCTACTCACTTGGCTTCATTCATCTGCATCTCCCTGTCCTTCTGCTGCATTTGGTTATTCAGGTCAATCACCAATTGAGCTAACTGGGAGATAAGGAAGAACACTTTCATAAATAAGAGACTTCAGGACCTCAATTAGAAACTACATAGTGGGTGATGAAGTATTTTTAAGAAAGAAAAAGTGCTTGTGGGGTCGGGTAGCTGTGTGACAGTGAGGAGGGACCTAGGGGATGCACATGGGAATTGTCTGTGCCACTCCATGTTGAAGGACAGCTTGGATGAATCGGTAGTATTATAGGTGACTGCCAGGGGCTGGCTGAGGACACCTGGCTACCCCTTGACCTCAGCTGTCTTTGCTGAAGAAATGATCAATTCAGCTGAACTGATGGTAAATTGTGTTTTTCCAACCAGAGCTTTGTCATAAGCCCCATCCATGGTAAATGCAGACTAGGACTTGATGCTTTCTAATAAACATTCTGAAATTCCAGGGTTCACATTCAAAGGCTTTATGAAGGTATCAGTAAGACCTTTAGTGAACCAAGCAGCAAGGTTTCTTTCTTCCTTTAAGCCTAACCACTTGCATCTCTCATGCTGACTCTGGACTTAGCTCTCACCAGCTTGCCCTCCTGCTGATGGACCCCACTCTGTCTGGTATTTTCATTCAATCTCTCTCACTCTTTCATTCCCATAGAGAGGGCATGTGATGACACATTTGGCCAAGACTGCCGCCAATTCTGGTGAGAAGTGACTGAGCTCCCATCCCCCAGCATAGGACCCACACAGAGAGCAGAGGACAGATAAAGAAAGGGGCTAGCTTTACCTCCCCACGTTTCTTGTGTAATTCAGTCAGTTCTTCTTGGTGTTTAATCCTCAGCTGGGCCATTTCTTGCAGCTGATTATCATTCCATGTTCCATCATGTCCAGGACTAAATCACCACCAGGCAGAAAAAGAGCACATGAAAAAAAAAAGTGGGGAGGGGGTGAAATCAGACCCAAACCTCTTCAATTAGGCAGAGAAAAAAATAACATCAGTAACTTGTTCACGTAGTCAATAAACCATTCTGGTGTCTCCAGCAGCTGCAGTGACAAGCAACTACAAGTGAAAAACAGAAGACATGAGACCTATATTAAAACAAGCAACCACAACCACCGGTCACATCAGGAGCAAAGGATGGAAGATTCCCAAATGAAGTGGAAGCAAAACAAAGGCACTCAGTCAGCAAGTATTTGAGTGCTGACTATGTACCAGGCACTGTTCTTGGCATGGGAATAAGGCACAGAACTCTGCTCTCATACAACCAATAAGCAACTAAGAGCAGATGGACAGTAAACAAGGAGACGTGTGAGGACAGGAATTATATGTGCTATGAAGAAAACTCAAGTAGAAGAAGGGGAACAGAGGGACAGGGGTCCTGTTGGAAGTAATCAAGGAGGGTTTCCCAGAGAAGTGACACATGACTGGAGACTGTAATGAAGTGAGGAACAAGCCATGCAGATCCCTGGGGGAAGGGCCCTCTGAGCAAATGGAGCAGCAGGCAGCAGGGCTTCGAGGAGCCACATGATTGGTGTATTTGGTGGGGGAAAAGGTGACTGAAGTCCAGAAGCAGGGGGTCAGAGAAGGAGGAGGTGGGGAGAACATGTAGAACCTCATGGGTCGCTCTGAGAGCTATGGTGTTTACTAGGTGTGACCAGAAGCTGCTAGAGAATTTTTTTTGAGTTGGAGTCTCACTCTGTCACCCAGACTGGAGTGCAGTGGCATGCTCATGGCCACCACAGTCTTGACCTGCTAGGTTCAGGTGATCCTCCCACCTCAGCCTTCCAAGTAGCTAGAACTACAGGTGTGTACCATGACGCCCAGCTTATTTTTATTTATTGTAGAGAGAATTTTGAGATGAGTAACTCAGGTTTTAAAACTCTGGTTGCTGCCGGGCTCGGTGGCTCAGCCTGTAATCCCGAGCCTTTGGGAGGCTGAGGTGAGTGGACTGCCTGAGCCTGTGGGTTCGAGACCCGCGTGGGCAACTTAGCGAGACCTCATCTCTACAATAAATCAAAAAAATTAGCCGGGCATGATAGTGCGCACCTGTAGTTCCAGGCTGAGGCGAAAGGATCGCCGAAGCCCAGCAGGTCGAGGCTGCAGTGGCCGGGAGCGGCCACTGCACTCCAGTCTGGGCGACAGAGTGAGACTCAAACTCAAAAAATAAATAAATAAAAGATAAAAATTAAAAAAAAAAACTCTGGTTGCTCAGTGGAAGAGTATAAACAGGAAGACCGGTCAGCAGGCTACTTCATAGTACAGACACGAAATGGTGTGGTTCAGACCAAAGTGGGAACAGTGGAGGAGGTGAATATGATGAAAAGAGAGCCACAGAACTTGCCTTTGAATTGAATGTGGGATGTGAAAGACAGGTAAGAGTCAAGAATTACATAGGGCTTTGGCTTGAGCAGCTGGTAAAAGATAATGTGTCACCCACTGAGATGGGCAACACTGAGAGAAGCAGGTTTTGGAGTGGGTCTGAAGAGTTAAGTTGTCAGTATTTAAGTGTCTGTGTCACGTGGAAATTACATATTAGCGCCTGAACTTCAAAGAAAGGTCTGAGCTGGAGAATTACACGTGGAAACTTCTATGGAAACTGTTAGCAAACAGACATACCTAAAGCCACAGGAGTGAGTTCAGATAACCTCAAAGGTCATTGTAGTTTTTAGAAACTTTGCCAAGTGTTTGCATAATTTCTTAGAAACAGCAGAAGACAAGAACTGTGGATTTATAGTTTAGGAGAAGGGTCTTGGCTGCAGCCATAAGCGAGAATTATCACATTATAGTGAGTAGTTAAAGCCATCGTCCAGGGAAAGCTCACAGATGGAGAAAAGGAAGGCTGGACACTAGGATACCAACATCTGAAGGGATGGGGGAGAAATGCCCACTCCATATGACCTATAATAAAATTAAAAGGGCAGAAAAGGGGCAGTATAGCAGTCACTCCTAATCTTATCCTTCATGTCTACATGTATTTTTATTGTATAACAAAGCATAGACTAATATCTTTTGAGGCAACCTGGCAATTCCCCAATCTTAGTCCATGAAGTAGAAGCCAAGAGATTAGAAAGTAGAACACATTTTACATAAAACCATATTAAACTAGGCAGAATAATTAGATGGTATCTTATCAAAACCTCCCCTTTTAAAAAATTATTGAGATGATGTCTCACTATGTTGCTCACACTGTCCTCAAACTCCTGGGCTCAAGTGTATAATCTGTAGTCCTCCTTCCAAGGAGGTGGCATTCTACAGAAAAGATTCATGAAATAAAAACTAACAACATAAAGAAAGACGAAAGTGTCTTTTAAAAGAGCACTGACAGAAAGAGTTTGTGCAAGGCAAAAATTTCCCTGGGAAAAGATGGTTTCAGTTTGGGAGGGGTTTCAACAAAGGAAATGGAGTACGATCTCCTAAGGATGAAAATTAGGTAAGACAATCAGGCAGAAGGGCCATAGGACTAGGTCTTTAAACCTCAAAGAACACTAAGACATAGAACTCGACAGAATTACTAGTAGAGACTAAGATAAAATACAAGTCATTCTACCACTCAGAGCCTCCAAGGACTTCCTATTTTACTCACAATGAATGTCAAAATTCTTGTAAAAATCCACATAGACAAAAGAATCACCCACAGGGCATGTTTCCTGAGCAGATTCCTAGACCCTCACCAACAGGTGATCTGCTTTTCTAGCAAAGTCCAGCAATCTGCATTTCGAACTCTATGCTTTCCTGTGATGGGAATGCTGCTGGTTTGCAGAAACTCTTGAGTAGCCACGAAGGTGCTGATGCTCAAGCTTTAGAGGTCATCAGAATCACCTAAAGGGCTTCTTTTTTTAAGCTGGAGTCTCACTCTGTTGCCCAGGCTGGAGTGCAGTGGCATGCTCACAGCTACTGCAGCCTAGACCTGCTGGGCTCAGGCAATCCTTCCACCTCAGTCTTCCAAGTGGGCTGGAACTACAGACATGCACTACCACACCTGGCTAAATTTTTGGTTTTTATTGTAGAGATGAGGTATCTCCAAGCTGCCCAGGCTGGTCTCGAACCCATGGGCTCAGGCAATCCTCTCACCTCGGGCTCCCAAAGTGCTGGGATTATAGGCATGAGTCACCGCACCTGGCACCTAAAGGGCTTCTTAACAGAGATTACTAGGTTTCACATCCAGAGTTTCTGATAGATCAGGTCTGGGGTAGGGCACAAGAATTTTCATTTCTAACAATTTCCCAGAAGTTGCTGGAATAAATGATTTCCAGGCTGAAGAGTGTGCCTTTAACCTGCAGGCAAAGTGATGAAAACACTTAAGAAGAAAGTCTGATAACTGAGACAGATCACAACATAAGAACAGTGTAAAGTGCTTTAAGGTTAATTAGGATGAGATGGGCAGGACCTAAGGAGAGGCAGGAATGGGGGAGGGAGAAGGAAACCAATTAGGTATCCATCTTCTGTGACCATCCTTATCACAGTCTCTGGAATGATATCTTCAGAGGAGGGATCCTCTCTGAGTTGGACTCCTTCCTCTCTGAGCAGAGACTCTGGATTATTCATTTCTGTATCCCCTAATGCCTAGCTCACACACATAAGTCTATTGAGTAAGCGAGACTCCTGCCATAGTCCGGGAATGAGAGAATAAATAAACAGGGCAGGGCAAAATAAATGTAAAGTAAGGGACAAATCCAAGAGGCTGTGAGATGAAGAACCAACAGGCCTCAGTGACTGAAGGAAAATGGGGAGGAGCAGGATACTGGGGAAAAAGAACTCACAGATGACACGTGGAAATAAGGCGACCATGAATAGAAACAAGGCAGTCAAAAGGACAGGCTTACTAAGGATGTTTGTGGGACAGCAAAGACTGAAACAGAAGGCTAACCTGATTAAGTCCACCAAACTTAACCTGTCTTGCTTAATTTTAATCACTTCTAATAGATCTTAAAACTCAAACTATCAAGTCACATAGCCAAACAGTATATAACTAAACTCCTACTGGCTTCCTTATAGGTAACACCTCTAACTGTGGGTTACTGTAATAACGGGTGCTTAAAGTTTTTCAGGAAGTAAGAGGCAGCTCTTGCCCAGTTCAAGCCAGCTGAGACCCCCAACCCTTCAACTGGGCCTGAGTAAATGCCAAAGAGGTGAGTTTTTTATGTCAGAGGGCCAAAAAACTCCTCCATCAGACCATGCTAACACCACCATTTTCTGAATGTGCCATAAAGATCCACGTAGCTAGATTATGCTTGTGAGGAAACCTTGATTACCTCACCTTTCCTACCTACCAATCACATTTCCCTACAGTTTAGACCACCCTGTTTTCTATCTTATAAATGCCCTAGCTAGCTGGGCTTGGTGGCTCAGCCTGTAGTCCCGTGCTTTGGGAGGCTGAGATGAGTGGATTGCCTGAGCCTATGGGTTCGAGACCCGCCTGGGCAACTTGGCGAGACCTCATTTCTACAATAAATAAAAAAATTAGCCAGGCGTGGTAGCGCACTTGTAGTTCCAGCTACTTGGAAGGTTGAGGCGGAAGGAACGCCGGAGCCCAGCAGGTCGAGGCTGTGGTGGCTGGGAGTGTGCCACTGCACTCTAGTCTGGGCGACAGAGTGAGACTCCAACTCAAAAAATAAAATAAACTAAATAAAATAAAAATAAGCTGGGCTCGGTGGCTCAACCTGTAATCCCACGCCTTGGGAGGCTGAGGTGAGTGGATTGCCTGAGCCCGCGGGTTCAAGACCCGCCTGGGCAGGCAAAACCTCATCTCTACAATAAATCAAAAAAACTAGCCGGGCACACACCTGTAGTTCCGGCTACTCGGAAGGCTGAGGTGGAAGGATCGCCGGAGCCCAGCAGGTAGAGGCTGCAATGGCTGGAAGCGGCCACTGCACTCCAATCTGGGCGACTGAGTGAGACGCCAACTCAAAAAAAAAAAAAAAAAAAATGTGCCCAGAATACTCATACTAGCCTATAGTTGGGCAAAATCACCTAATAAAAGCCTATTTTATAATAAAGTGCTGAGTAACTCATGTGATCTAAGCAAATCTGCTCAGGAATATTTACTTGTCTCTGATTGTTCAAAAATAGTGAATCCCGGTAGGTTAGAAGAGAAATTGACCTAGGGTTACCACATGAACTTGACTTGAGAAATTTCTCAAGCTTATGGCATTATACTAATAATAACCCTTCTAGGTATGTACATACAATTTTACTTACTTGGTTTTAGTGGTTCTTATCTGAAAGAAGCCGACAGAAACTGGAAAACAGAAACAGAACTTGGCTTGCTCTTAAGTTATAGAAGTGACAACTAAACTGAGATAAATTTCAATAGAGGAGACACAAATAATACAGGTTAGTTTCAAAATACCTTATCTCATGCCTGTTTGGTATGTCATGCTTTTCAGCTTGCAGTTTCTGGGCCAACACTGCATGAAGATCTGATTTTTCCAGCAGCTTGTTATCTATTTTAAAAAAAGGTCAGAAATTAAGGTATTTATTATAAAATATGTACACTTCATATCTTATAAAGTTTGGGATCAAAACAGTAACTAGAAAATTACCTGGGTAGGTCTCACCTTTGTTAGGTTTTAAAGTACTAAATAACATACTTTGTTGCCTATTGTAGCAATCATATACATTCCAGGAACATATATTCCTTAGCTATTTCTTGGCCTAAACCTAGACAACCCAGCCACAGTAACTCATAGAAATATATCTATAAAAATGTCCTCCTTATTAAAGTAAGATGAAACTGCTTTCTTCTCCCAAAGTTATTTGTTTTTACCTTGGGAGTAAAAAAGAAAGAAAAGAAAAGTACGATGACCACTTACGATGATACCTAATCCTGAACTGTACTCCACACCTTTAAAATAAAGAAAAAAAAGAAAGGAAAAAGAAACACACCAAACACAATGGCAAAGTAAAATGCTATCCAACCGCCTTTAATAAGGAGAACTGTACCATAATTTGGAAAATTTAATTCCTTTTTGATCAGGACAATAGAAAAATACAAGAGTCCCCAACATGAAGGAGTTAAAAATCTCATTCAGTCAACTCTAAAAAGGTACAGAGAATAGTCACCCTTTACTCATTTTTATGAACAGTTTCACAGGTGGTGACATCTGAGTTAGGTCTTAAAGAATGATGATGGTCCAGGCACAGAAGGAATAGCATAGAGTTGTTCAGTAGGTGGCTTTTATCTTGGTAAGAAGTTAAAGATCATTCTGAGGTTCCTTGCTCAGGCAACTGGGTGGGTAATGGTAATGTGTGAGAACACAAGAGGGAATAGCTTAGGGGGGAAAATGAGTTCTCTTTCTGAACATAATAAATTTGACAGGGGACAAAGTGTAGGAATTCAAAAGAAAAGACAGAACTAGAAAGAACATGTAGTTAGAAATAACAGGCATACAGGGGCCAGTAAGATCAGATGGGGGGGGGGGCTCCAAGTAGAACAAGAAATTGAGATGAGAAATGCTCTGGAACAAAATTTTGATAGGTTTATGCTTTGTGACTATTCCTGTTAAAAGAGCTTATCTCAGGCTGGACCCAGTGGTTCATCCCACCACTTTGGGAACCCACAGGTTCAAGACCAGCCTGGACAACTTGGCAAGGCTTCATCTCTACAATAAATAAATAAATAAATAAATAGCTGGGCATGAAGGCACGTGCCTGCAGTTCCAGCTACTTAGAAGGCTGAGCGGAAGGATTGCCTGAGCCCAACAGGTCGAGGGTGCAGTGGCCGGGAGCGTGCCACTGCCCTCCAGTCTGGGTGACAAAGTGATACTCCAACTAAAAAAAAAAAAAAAAAAGAAAGCAATGGGGGCGCTTCATAAACTAGTAATGATCTCCCCAAATGTCAGTCCTCTCAGGCTAAACAAGATTTGAACAAGGTTGCCTTACTCTCCATGTTAACCATTAGCCTCTCATCCTGGTCTCCTCTCCTACTCCCTCAGACAAGCATTACTCACAACTCTAGTTCTCTCTTTCTCTCTCTCTTTTTTTTTTTTTTTTTTTTTTGTGTCATAGTCTCAATCTGTCACCCAGGCCCAGGCTGGAGGGCAGCAACACGCCCACGGCCACCACAGCCTCAACCTGCTGGGCTCAGGCAGTCCTTCCGCCTCAGTCTTCCAAATAGCTGGAACTACAGGCACACACCACCACGTCTGGCTAATTTTTTTATTTATTGTACAGATGTGGTCTTGCCAAGTTGCCCAGCCTGGTCTGGACCCGTGGGCTCAGGCAATCCTCTCACCTCAGCCTCCCAAAGTGATGGGATTATAGACGTGAGCCACCGTGCCCAGCCTCTAGTTGTCTTTAAAGATGTGTTCTCGGCCAGGCTCAGTGGCTCAGCCTGTAATCCCACGCTTTGGATCAATCAAAAAAATAAATCAAAAAAATTAGCCGGGCGTGGTAGCACGCACCTGTAGTTCCAGCTACTTGGAAGGCTGAGGCGGAAGGATTGCAGGAGCCCAGCAGGTCGAGGCTGCGGTGGCCGGGAGCAACCACTGCACTCCAGTCTGAGTGACTAAGTGAAACTCCACTCAAAAAAAAAAAAAAGATGTGTTCTCTCTATGACTAATTTCTGTCCAACATGCTTCTGCCCCATCAAGATACTGTTTGTGCAGTGTATAAAACATTCCACTTGTGTCAATAAGATAACAAGCACTTACACTTACAGATTTTTACACAGATGGCTTTCAAAGCACTTATGCGTACAGCAATGTTTTTATGAACAGGCAGGAAAAGCTTCATCCCCATTTTACAGGTGCAGCACACCAGACTCAGGTAAGTGAAAAGGTTAGTTAGTAAGAGGTAAGTCAGACCTCCAACTCAATTTGACTTTCAAAGCGTACCATCTTCTATAGACTAAGCCCTCCAGAAACACCTAATGAACTGAATTTATATAAACTGTGAAGGAATCATGTATGAGGGAGAGGGAGGGCCTCACAGAGTATAAGGAATTAGCATAACAACAGCACAGCATCCCCCTTTCTTCCTAGTTTTGTTTTAAGATGATGAGTGCAGAGAAAGCAAAGAAGTATCATTTACTGGGAGATCCAGTGAGAAAAGCAAATGCAAAAGTTAAGCACCACCAAGACTGAGTTTAAATGCCAGTCCCACTGCTAATCTGCCATATAATCCCAGAGAAGTTACCTAATCTCTCTGGGATTCAGTTTCCTCATGGGTTAAAAGGACAAGGACCTGCTTCATAGAAGGTTGGGGACGATAAAAGAACACATGCCAAATAAATATTTATGCTAATTCAGAGTACTCAAGCTTGTCTGCACATGAGGATCATTTGGGGGAGAATAAAAAACCAGATACTTGTATTCTACCCCCATAAAGTGTGATTTAGTTGGTCTGGGGTGTGGCTTCGGCTTCGTAATCTTTTTAAAGATTCCCGGAATGATTCTAATGTGCAGCAAAGTTTGAGAAGTGATCTAGCACAACCAGAATCCAATAAAAGCTAAATAAAACTATTATTGTTTTGAATCCCATCATCAACATAGCTTGGGAGACTTGTGAGGTTTACTTTAAGAGGCACATGGAACCTGAGGACCAGTGGCCATTTCTTTCCCTAAACGTGTCATCGATTATGCTAAAATTGGGGACTGAGGCGTTGGAGCAATAAGATAATTACCACAAAACATTTCTGTACCCTTAAAATGCAAGGGGTGGGGGAGAAAAAAACCACCGCTTTCATACTACAGTAAAGACTATGTCCTAACGAAAAAAAAAGTTAAGACTCAAAATTTGTAATCGTCAGGGTGGAGTAAGGGCAACAGGTCTGAGGAATCAAAGGCTACACGTTCCATCGCACTCGGAAGGCAATGTTAATGCTGTGAGTTGGTTCTTTAAGTCAACGCCCGTTTCATTAACACGACCCCATAAATGGGATGTTTCTGGGAGCTGCCTATTTAAGTGTACAAGCATTGTGTGACCCGCTGGGATTTACAAAACACAAACCGTATCTGCCCACGAAGATCACACTATTTACTGGGGGCACCCTCCACGACCATCCTTAAAAATAAAACGAAAGGAGGAGAAATAGATTTCAGGCGTGGGGCGTCGGAGGCTCAGGGTACCCGAGGCGGCCGCCATGCACGCAGGCGGCGCCGGGGGCTCGGCCTCAGGTTCCAGCTGCCGCCCTGCAAGCCTCTGCGGGCCCAACCGCCCAGATCCCAGCCCGCACGGGCGCCACTCACATTGCAGGATGATCTCCTCGAACGCCTGCCTCTGCAGCCGGTCCCGGCGCCTCAGCTCCTCCGAGATATGGCGCTTCCAGCGGGGGAAGTCGCCGGTACGGAGGCCCGACGTCATGTCGCTTGCTGCCCCGGCGCCTCAGCGCCGCCGATGCGAGCGGAGGCTGGCGGCTGCGGCCTGCAGCATGAGGCGACCAGCGGGCACGCGAGAGCAGGCAACCCCAAAGCTCACCTCCACACACAGGCCGCCCCCCAAGCCATCCGGGACGGTCTTCCGGCTCCGGCCGGAAATAGTTTTGGTGAGAATCGGAAGGCCCGCCTCCTCATCGACGTATTACGCCGCACGCACGCACGCACGCAGGCGGCCGGTGCCAACGCAGGGGCGCTAGCTAATAACGCCAGCCTGAAACCGGAAGCACCGGGGTGGAGAAACGGCCGCTGGGTGGCGTGCGGAACCCGCAGGAGGCCCAACTCTGGGCGGGAGGGAGACAGGGAGGGGGCTGCTTCAGCTTGCCTGCTTACGTTTCCTTTCTGCTTTTCAGCACTTTTCATATTATTTTTCTTGGCCAGTCTCCCTTTTTTTTTTTTTTAATCTCAGCTTGCAGACAAATGGAGTACACTCCCCATTAGTAGCTATGTTACTGTGGGTGAGCCTCAGTTTCTAATCTGTAAATTGGGGATAGTAATGATACATACCTACCTCAGAGGGTTGTCGCGAGGATAAAAGGAAACACCTGTGTAATACAGTTAGCACTGTGTCTGGCACGTGGTAAACCTGTCTTTACCTACAAGGCCTACCTGAAGTCTGGCTGCTTTAGCAAGAGTATCCCACTGACCTTGGAAACAGATTCTTTTTTCTTTCAGTGGAGTAGAGGAAGGGAAATGGGAGCTAAGAAAGATATGAATAGTGTATCAGAGTTTGCCTGTGTCTATCATTAAGATCCTGGAAATTATGGCCCAATAGTAAATGCGTCCTTAGAAGGTAAGCTAATGCCAGTAGGTATTGAAAGGGGGAGATGGAAGACGCTGGCACTGGCTTCCAAGATCACATCTGTCAACAAGCTCAGGACAATGGAAAACCTGGTTCTGTAATGGAATTGCCTGAGTTCTGTCTGCTTTTAATAGGTTAGTGAGTGTATGCCATGAGAATGGATGTGGACAAAGTCGGGGCCCAAAGGAGAGGAAAGTAATGTCAGAAACTGCCTTCTCTTCTAGTGTGTCTCAAGTCCAGAGAAGATCCTTCAGAGACAGATAATAAAGTCTTCTTTTCCGAGGTGCTGAGGAGAACAGTCAAGCGTCAGGAGGACAGTCAGGCTTCTAGAGCTATAGTTACAGGTATTTCATTGGCAGTCAGGATGGAGTGGCCTGAAGTCATTGGAAGGACCCATGGGGGATCAGAAATAGAAGTGACTTCCTCACACACTGAAGAAAATGAATAAGTTCTAAAGTCACCAAGAATGCCTTCCAATGTAATAGTGGCACCAACCTCAAACGACCATATGCAGCGGCCCATGTGGCTGCCTTGAGGATCCCTAGAGAGAGCAACGAGAGATTAAGAAAGACACAGACACAAAGACATAAAGAAAAGCTGGGGCCAGGTGGGACACGTTCCTCTGATGGAGGAGAAGTGGCCCCAAACTGGCTCAGCATGTTTATTTTATAATCAAGCACAAAAGAAGTTGGGAGGAATTCAAGGTATATGAGGGAGCTATAACAGAATTTTGTTGCTACCTAAATGGCAAGCTGTTCTGCGGTTATCTTGTTGTTGCTAAGGCTTTATCTGTACTATTTGCACACGGATGTGTGGGCTCTGAGATGCCGTGTAGCAGGCTGCATCCCTTGCTCTTTGGCTAGCATGCAGAGCAACCAAGCAGGACCTTGCCTTTGCTCCAGGCCTGCTGTCCGGACAGCATTCATCCGCTCTCTACAACCATAGCATCACGTAACATCAAATCTTGAGAGCTAAGCGTGCCAGTTTTCCAGACAAGATTATGATTTTAAAATGTCCAAATTTGCCCAACCAGCATTTCTGCTTGTAGAAATTTACGCCAAGAAATACTTGGATGCATGTCCACATACAAAAACCTTTGTCACAACACCGTTAATAGTAGTGAGAAGTTGGAAACTACAATTCCAAAAGTAAGAGATTGGTTAGATTAATACATATTCATTATTGAAAATTGTTCATAGTAAAATAGGAGGGGAGGGGCACATAACATCAATAAGGGTATCAGATCCCAAACCAGGTGAAGTGAGGACCAGTGGGAGGCCCAAACTTCACTGTATGATGACCACTCATGTACCTAATCCTGAATTGTACCCCCACATCTTTAAAATAAAAAAAGAAAATTGTTTATAGTTAAATAAGTATAGCATAAGTCCAATATATATAAAAATCAGTGTGTCCCTAGCTCCTCATAGGTAATAAGTATTTGTTGAATGAATAAAGAAAAATTTCTAAACTAAGGATACAAAGCTCAGCTAGCTCTGCCCTCTTCCTAACACCAGGTTTATCTAGTGCACAATTGCAGCCACACTGAACTCTCTTACTTCTTTCTACTCACCAGGCTCCTTCACACTGCAGGGGCTTCAGATTTACTGTGTGTGTTTCTGACTTCTCCAAGTTAGTTCCTGTGAGTTCATTCTCACTTCAGTATTCACTTCCTTACAACCTTCAGATAACAGACCTTCACAATGAGGTCAGATCTCCCTTTTGCACATGTACCTCCCCTTTATAGCATTAATTACAGTTGCAGCTTCACTGTATTTATATCATTACTTGATTAAGGTTTGTCTTCCCTCAGTAGATTGTAAACTCCATGAGGCAAACAGCTGTATCTGTTTTTGCACATCATTATATCTCTAGTAAGAGCATGAAGCCTTTTATAACTGTTGTTTTTTAATAAAGTTTTTTTTTTTTAAGTTGGAGTCTCACTCTATCACCCAGGCTGGAGTGCAGTGGCACACTTACGACCACCGCAGCGTTGATCTGCTGTACTCCAGTGATCCGTCCACCTCAGCCTTCCAAGTAGCCGGAACTACAGGCATGCTACCACACCCGGCTAATTTTTGAATTATTGTAGAGTCAAGGTCTCGCCGAGTTGCACGGTCTGGTCTTGAACCCACAGGCTCAGGTGATCCACTTGCCTCGGCCTCTCAAAGTGCTGGATTACAGGCTGAGCCACTGAGCCCAGCCAATAATGTTTTTTTATAAATGTTTATAAATGTAAATGTTTAATGAATGGAATATGTGAAAATACTAAGAGTACTGTTTCTGGCCATTTTTATAAATGTAAATGTTCAATGAGTGGAATATGTGCAAATACTAATAGTATTGTCTCTGGGCAGTGGCATTGCTGGTGTTTTTGTTTGTTTGTTTTTTTTTAAGTGGGAGTCTCACTCTGTCGCCCATGCGGAAGTGCAGTGGCACACTCACGACCACCACAGCCTCGACCTGCTGGGCTCAGGTGATCCTTCTGCCTCAGCCTTCCAAGCAACTGGAACCACAGGCGCACACTACATGCCTGGCTAATTTTTTGATTTACTTTAGAGATGAGGTCTCGCCACGTTGCACAGGCTGGTCTCGAGCCCCTGGGCTCAGGCAATCCTCTCACCTCAGCTTCCCTAGGTACTGGGATTGCAGACATGAGCCACCATGTCTGGCTTTTGTTTTCTTATATGTGTATCTTATATGCTTTTTCTAATTGGTAGACATTATGCATATACTATGCATGCAAGAAAAAGTTCTAGAACTGAACATTTATTGATGAAGCCATTTATTTAGCAGGATGCTAGACTCTGGCAAATAATGAGTAAGCAGGAGCACTTCTACAGTGCTGTGGGTTGCACACCTCCTCACAATAGCCTGCTCGGTAGCATCTTCGTCCTTCTTTATAGATGAGGAAGCTGAGGCACAGAGAGGTTAACTTGCCTGAGGACACCTGGCTGGTAAGGAGCAAGACCTGGGTTCAAATGCAGACAGTTTGATACTAGCATCTGTGCCATTAGCCACTGCACCCCCTTGTCCAATTCTGTTCCAGCCGACATTGCAGTTTGACTTAACTAGTATACATGAAACCAATTAATTTTAAATGATATGGGCTGGGTGTAGTGGCTAACGCCTATAATCTCAGTGCTTTGGGAAGCCAAGGTGGGAGGATCACTTGAGGCCAGAAGTTGGAGACCAACTTGGGCAACATAGTAAGACCTTTTCTCTACAAAAAAGGAAAAAAAAAATTAGCCAAGTGTGGTAGTGTGCATCTGTAATCCCAGCTACTTGGGAGTCTGAGGCAGGAGGATTGCTGAAGACCAGGAGTTTGAGGTTGCAGTGAGCTACGATTGCACCACTGCTATCTAGCATAGGTGACAGAGCAAGACCCTGTCTTAAGTTTTAAAAAAATATTTATTAGCCATTAGGAAGGGCATCTGGTAAAGAGCAGAATCAATGATGAGGAGTCCTCAGGTGTGTTCACAGGCCCTAAGGGGAATGGCTGGATGGGGATGAGTAATAGGAAGGAGGAGGAAATAGATTGAATATTCTGGTGACAGATAATGCATCTTAAGAGTTTTTATTTGTTCTGGCAAATAATGAGTGTCTAAAGGATTCCGCATGCTTTGCTGGGAAACAGCATCTGTGAAATGGATTTTGACTTCCTATAATGGCTGTAAGTTAAATGTAAAATATCCTAAGATTCTTTTTTTTTTTTTTTTTCAGTTGGCGTCTCACTCCATCGCCCAGACTGGAGTGCAGTGGCCGCTTCCGGCCACCACAGCCTCGACCTGCTGGGCTCCGGCGATCCTTCCGCCTCAGCCTTCCAAGTAGCTAGAACTACAGGCGCGCGCTACCACACCCGGCTAATTTTTTTGATTTATTGTAGAGATGAGGTTTCGCCTGCCCAGGTGGGTCTCAAACCCGTGGGCTCAGGCAATCCACTCACCTCAGCCTCCCAAGGCGCGGGATTACAGGTTGAGCCACCAAGCCCGGCTATCCTAAGATTCTTGTAGCAATATGTTAAGCAGGACAAATTTGCTCATAGGCAGAGTGGAAGAGGCATCACTTACTAAACAACTTTCTTTGTTGAAAGTCTAATTTCAAAACACCACTGGATTTAACATAACAGCATTTCCACTGCTGAAAACTTCCAGGAGATTCTCACCTTAATCATCTATGCCAACACATCACATCTGTGAGATCTTCTAGTTATACTCCAGTTCAGAGGAATTCAAGGGCCAACCTTCAGACTGTTGTCCAGTTTACTCTTTTCCTTGCCCTTTGGGTCTTTCTGATTTCCTTTACCTTTCCTGCAAGTAAGAAAACAAAACAAAACAAAACAAAAACAGTTCAGTACCAGCATGGGTCAGGCACAGGGAGGAGGCTCCTGACCTAAGGGAGCTCTAGGAAGGTCTGGACGCGCATCACTTATGGATTTTTTTTTGAGTTGGAGTCTCACTCTGTCACCCAGACTGGGGTGGAGATTACAGGCTGGCCACCGCAGCCTCGACCTGCTAGGCTCCGGCGATCCTTCCACCTCAGCCTTTCAAGTAATTGGAACTACAGGCGCGCACTACCATGCCCAGCTAATTTTTTGATTTATTGTAGAGATGAGGTCTCGCCAAGTTGCCCAGGCGGGTCTCGAACCCGCGGACTCAGGCAACCCACTCGCCTCAGCCTCCCAAAGCGCAGGATTACAGGCTGAGCCACCAAGCCCAGCTCAC
>CAUYQG010277034.1:0-18875 GCA_963574415.1 Tarsius wallacei
TTTTTTTTTTTTTTTTGAGTTGGAGTCTCACTCTGTCGCCCAGACTGGAGTGCAGTGGCCACTCCCGGCCACCGCAGCCTCGACCTGTTGGGCTCCGGCGATCCTTCCGCCTCAGCCTTCCAAGTAGCTGGAACTACAGGCACGCGCTACAACGCCCGGCTAATTTTTTGATTTTTATTGTAGAGATGAGGTCTTGCTTCCATCTGTATCTCTACTGACACTCTGCTCAGGACTTCCTAGCTCATCTCTAAGAAGACTGAGACTCTCTCTCCAGCTCTCTTCTTCTGAGCCCTCACCAGAATCACCCCAGTACTGGCAACACAGGCTTTTTCTAATATGTACTTCAAAAGCATTCCGGCCTATACCCAATATCCAGTTCTAAAGCCACTTCCACATGTTTAGGTGTTAGTTACGGCAACATCCCACTTCCTGGTACCAACTTTCGCCTTAGTCTGTTGCTGCTGCTATAGCAAAATACCTGAGGCTGGGTAATTTATAAACAGCATAAGTTTATTGCTAACAGTTCTGGAGGCTAGGCAGTCCAAGGTCAAAGGGCTAGCAGGTTTGATGTCCAGTGGGAGCTATTTTCTGCTTCCAAGATGGTGCTGTGTTCTCACATGGCAGCAGGGTGGAAACGAGGCAAGTGATTCTCTAAAGCCTATTTTATATAGGACACTGATCCCATTCACCAGGTTGGAACCCCCATGACCTCATCACCTCCCAGAAGACTCACCTTCTAATGACACCTCCATGGTGATTTGGTATGAACATACAAAATTTGGCGGGACACAAATATTCAAACCATAGCAACATCTGTAAAGTCAAGATGTTATTATATTTATTGGAGAGTGTCCTTTATGTCTGAAGCATTTAGAGACAAAATGTCATGTTGTTTAGAATGTACTTTAATATATTTCAGAAGAGAAATAAGCAAAGTAAATGCAAGACCCTGTTAATGATGATTTGGGGAACTGTGTGTGGCAGTTCCTGATCCTATTTTCTCTATATTCCTGCATGTTTGAATTTTTCATAATAAAGAGGGTTTTTCTTAATGCTCTGATAAGCTACGGATCTAAGAAGCTCAGAAATTCCTCCAGCTCTTCCCAGCCCTCAACTCCAGCCAATAAATCTAGTGTATTTAAATATTGGTGTTCATCTTGTTTTAAACATGAAGAAAATTCAGTTTCTGAAAAGTCTTACTTTTCAAAACTTGGGCAGTTGTGGAATGATTTGTGTGTTCTTTTCTTTCCCTCTTTTTTTTTCTGGCTGACACAGTGGGTTGTATTACCACTGTGGAACTATGCCTCATAATGAAACATGATGGTTGCAGCTTGACATCACATGCCCCAACATGATGCTGCAGCTGGAAATTCTGGTTGCTGTTTTAGTTTTTTGTTTTTTGTTTTTTTTCTTCCATCCCATTCTATAAGCTGTGGCTTCTGTCACCTCTAGAAAATCTGAAGGGAGGAAAGTAGCTTTCACTGTCAAGCAAAATCTATGCAAGGGTTCCCACGTCACACACACTCACAGGTAATATCCCCCACATCAGGGACCATGAGGTTCCCATGGCTTTGGGCAACAGAATTGGAGCTAGCAAAGAGAGGTTCAGATGCCAGGTCTCCCTGAGTGTTCTGGGTCTCATCTGCTGATCACACAGATGGAGATTCAGCCTCTTTGTCAAGTTTTCCAAGAACAGAAAGAAAGCAAGATGAAGTACCAGTCCAATTAATTTACCATTTTAGTGCCTAAAGCTTGAAGACACAAGTCAGGAAGCACATCCACAAGGTGAGCAGGCCACAGGTGGCATGGATCCAAGCCTGTCTCCGCCACTCATTGTCCCTGTAACCTTGAATATGTTTCTTTATATCTTCAAGCCTCTGTTTCCCCAGTTGTAAACTGGGTGTGTGTAATAATTTTAGGAATACTTTGGGGGAAGGTTGAATCAGAAAATTCATGTAAAACATTAGCTTGGCATATAATTAGCAGTCAATACATGTAATAATTACTTCTGTATATTCATGTGCATGCACGTACAGATTCATAAATATTGAAGCACCTTCAGACTTGCCTTTCTACCGTACCCATCCTTGGGTAATGCAATCCCCTTTGCACAAATCTGGGAACCACTCAGAGCCACTCAGCATCAAACGAAATGAAGAATGTGTCCATGGAGACAGAGAGCATGGGATTTAACAGCTGAGAGGGACCTTCAGAACACGGGACACCTCCCCGCTCTGACACACTCCATTTCTTATAAGCTTCCTGGGGCTTCGCCCGAACTTAGCATACATCCAACCCTTCCTGCAAGGCTCTGTGGAATCTTGCCCTGCCTACCTGTTCCTCAGGTAGACCTCAGTCCTGCTCCTTCGCTGTGTTCCCGCCACCTTGCCCTCCTCCTGGTCCCCCTAGTCTTTGCACATGCTGCTCCTGTTGAGAAGACTGCCTTCTCCCCCATCTCAGTGTCTCTCTGACCAGTGCTTCTCTGAGTTGTCCATTCTGCAGGACAGAGATAAATGAGACTTCTCCTTGGCCTGGGAGATATCTAAAGGCCTGAATGAGAGACTTCCAGGGGTCTCCAGTAGGCAGAGTCAGTCACTGCTGTATTGCTTTAGCAGAGGAGAGCAGAACACCATCCTGGTCTAGACATCTCACCTGCTGGCCTCTCATGGGGCTCAGAGTCTGTTGTCACACATGCTCCTTCAGAGAGGAGTGGTGCCTGGAAATGCTACCTCCTCCCCATCCCGTTGCTCAGGGTCCCACAGGACAAGGCTCTCTCACTCCCCTTAGGATGCCTCCTCTGCCAGCTCTCCCCAGACCACCATGGAAGTAAGCATCTCCCTTGAGTAATCTCATCACCCTAATGGTACCTTCCATACCAGTCTTGATGCATTCATTAGTTTGTGTCTGAATGTCTTGTTAGAGATGCCACTAGGTTGTAAGCGCCACAAGACCAAGAGGCAGGTTGACTTTCCAGGACAGTCTGTTTCCAGGACATAGTTGTCTCTCATTACACACAGAGGGATGGAGAGGGTACCTGACCACAGGACAGAGAGGGGAGCTATAGCCCAAGGAATCAGAGGCATGGGAGGAGGCTCAGCCTCTCTGCCCAGTGCTCCTCAGGGCTTGACATTCTGCAGGATAGAGGCAAATGAGACCCAGCCTTGGCCTTGGAGACGTCTAAAGAGAACAAGGGACTTTGAGGGGCCCCTGTAGGTAGAGCTGGCCACTGCTATATTGCTTTAGCAGAGGGTGCAGGACACTGTCCTGGTCTAGTCATCGCACCTACTGGTCTCTCACAGTGCTCAGAGTCTGCTGTCAGACGTGCTCCTTCAGGGAGGAGTACCTGTATGAGTCACGATGTTCCAAGTGGCCCTTGACAGAGACACTCAAACCACCCAGCAAAGGAGATGGCTGCCTGGAGCCTCCGAAAGTGGAGGACTGCAGAAACCCTGCTTGTTGGTCTCCAACAGCCCCATCATTCTCTCGCTGTTGGCAACACCACCTGTCAGCCAGTTGGTCCATTGTCAGCTCCTGGGTACGTGGTTTTGACAAGACAACCTACCCTGCTGCCTGACACCCTCAGGAAGGCTGGCAGAATTCTCATGGGTCATTTTAATCAGGCTGATGACACTCTTGACAACAGCAAAGACGTGGAACCAACCCAGGTACCCTACAGCAGTGGACTGGGTACAAAAACATGGAATACTATGCAGTCATAAAAATAAACCAAATCTGCTGGGTGCAGTGGCTCAATCCTCTAATCCCAGCACTTTGGGAGGCTGAGGTGAGAGGATTGCCTGAACCCAGGGGTTTGAGACCAGCCTGGGGAACTCAGTAAGACTTCATCTCTACAATATATCAAAAAATGAACTGGGTGTGGTAGCACACGCCTGCCGTTCCGGGCTACTTGGAAGGCTGAGGCAGAAGAATTGCCTGAGTCCAGCGGATGTTGTGGCGACCATGAGCATGCCACTGCACTCCAGCTTGGGTGACAGAGTGAGACTCCAACTCAGAAAAAAAAAATCATGTCCTTTGCAGCAATCTGGATGCAGCTGGAGGCCATTATTCTAAATGAATTTATGTAGAAATAGAAAGCCAAATACCGCATGTTCTCACTTACAAGTGGGAGCTAAACACTGGGCACACATGGACATAAAGATGGAACAACAGACAGTAGAGATCCATGAAAGGGTGGGACCAAGGACTGACAAGCTGTCAATTGTGTATCATGCTCACTATTTGGAAGACAGTTTCCATAGCCACTCAAACCTTGCCATCAAGCAATATGTCCGTATAATAAACTTGCATATGTGCCACCCTAAATAATCAATCAATCAATCAATCAATCAGGCAGATGACGGCCATGCCTGTAGCTCAAACCCATCACATGGTACTCTCATTGGCCAGACACAGGTCATATGACTTCTCTGGGGTCAGGACTCCCATATACCCTAATGCGACCTCCATGAAGATTGGGGGGAATCCCCATAGGATATCCGGACACTGGGAGAGGCGCCACAGCAATTCCCCAAGCAACAGAGTCCCACCCCAAAGGGCATGTTTCAGAAAGACTAGCAGCAGAAGTTGTATGTCCTAGGAGGTTGTGTGCTCACAGACCTGGGGAACATTTTGCCCTGGGATTGGTAGCCATGTCTCAGCAAGGAAGGAACAATTCAAGGTGAGGTTGCTGGCTCCAGCAGTACAGGGAACAACGTGCCTCCATTCTTCCTGCCTCGAATCCCCCTCCCAATGTGCAAAGGGAGGTGAGACTTCACTTCTGTGGGTGCAAAAAAGGAGGAAAAGCTACCTGTGTAGACAAAACTGCCCTTGAGAATCACTCAAACTGTTCATGACACTCAACTGGCAGATATGACCCCCTGTGCAGAGATTCTTATACACACATGGGCTTAAGAACAACTCATCCTGGCTCAAGAACAGAAAAAACTGCCTATGAGCAGAGACATAGCATTCCTATTACCCAGTCCAAAGCAAGCACGAGGGCCCTGGGGAGCACTCCAAACCCCCCTGCCCACAGAACCCAGTCTTTCTGTTTGATTGTTAGTTTCTTTATGCTTAGAACCTTAGCAGACAGGTTTGTTTTGAAAGCAGCTGTTATTCTGGTGAAGAAGCCATGTGCACAACATCCAGGGCCAGTCATCTGATATCCCACTACTAACCAGACTAGAAACTCTAATGAGATAATGAGCAGAAACACAGCTCACACAAGAAAGCTGTATGTCAGCTGACAGGGGCTGGCTTCAGCCAAGACCACCAGGTGACTAAAGGACTCCTTGGGTCCTTCCTCAGCAGGGCAGACCAGGCATGTTTTCAGAAGGAACAGGGAGCCACAGCACGCAGGCTCATCCAGCTTCAGCTTCTCTCACCTTCGCTCGCCCATTGTCCCAAGCAAGTCACACAGTTTTGGACACTGCAAAGGTACCTATCCAGTTACCTGCTCATTATCTTATTAGAGTTTCTAGACAGGTTAGTAGTGTGATATCAGATGACTGGCCCTAGAGGCTGTTCACGTGGCTTCTTCACCAGAATAACAGCTGCTTTCAAAACAAAGCTGTCTGCTAAGGTTCTAAGCATAAAGAAACTAACGATCAAACAGAAAGACTGGGCTCAGGATGAGCAAGGAGTGAAGTATTAGGGGGCCACCCAATCTGCCATCCTGACACACGGTGGGCCATTGATAAAAACTGAATCTAAATCTCTCATGATTGGACTCACATACACGAGTACAATTTCAGAAAAACTGTAGAGAATTTAGCCACTGAATGGTACCCGCCATTCCCTATTAACAGCAACATAAATCCTTCCTCCTCCCAAGAGCTAGATCCTAGTGGACACAGAGCATGGGCATCTTGTTTATTTCTCTTTCTTCAGAGAGAAGAGGCGAGATCAATGAATATCTCTTAATTGATCAAAGAATGACTGAACTCAACTGTGCCTGCAGTGCCGACAACATGTTAAGCCCCATGCAAGGAATTTTACGTAGAATGTTATTTTTTAACATTTCATTTTGAAAATTTTAACAAACACTAAACAAGACAGAATAGCATAAAATGCCATATACCACTTTGATTTAGTGATGATTAATATTTAGCCATGTTTGCTTCAAATGTTTTTTGCTTCTGCATTTTAAACATAAATTACTGACAATATCACATTTCATTTCTAGTTTGATACCTCAGTATACATCATTTAAATAAAAATACATTTACTCATAAATCACAATGCCATTATTAGACTCAACACAATAAGTGTTCTTCTTAATATCATCTAACAGCCTATCCATATTTGCGTGTCCCTGGTTGCCCTAAAAATGTCTTTTTAAATGTCTTGTTCAAACCAATCCAGACATCACATATAAGTCACAATTGTAACTTAATTATCTTTTAATCTAGAAAAGCCCATGCCTTTTATGTATACCATTGACTCATTGGGGGGAATAGATATAATTTTAATCTGCACAGTAGCCCTGCAGTGTAATTGTAATGATCTCCATTTCCAAAGAAAACTGACACTCAAAGATCTCCCAGAATTCCAAGTGGCTGCAGACGGTCATGGAGTCATTGGCACTAAAAGCAAGAGTTGTTTTCAGCTCAGAAACCATGCTCTTTCTGCCCTTCCATGCTCATATCCAGAGAAGTAAAAAGGTACTAAGACTTTTGCTTTAAATCTTAAAAAAGTAACCCTCAGCTTTAATACTGGTTTCCAGCACATTTTGACAGAGCTTGGCTATTTCTGCAATAGAAAGGAATTTGACAATGTAAACGTGGCACTTCTACCCAGAGGAAGGAGTGGCATGCCCCCTCCACTCTGTGCTAGGGAAAGAAGCTACCTGGCCAATAAGCACTTAAAGCTGAGGCTTTTATCTTTGCCATCATAGGAGTTTTCAGACTATACAAGCAATCAAAATTGAATATCAGGTCATCTTTACTATTCATAAACTGACCATCTTTTAAGTGACTTGCAAAAATGAAGAAGCTGGGTGGTAGCCTCCTCTGATGTGCAAATGTCAGTGTCTGCTTCCCTGTGGTCTGCTCCACTCCTTCCAGGCTTATGCTTAAGGAGTCCTTAGTTATACGACGGAACGAATATCACGGATATCTCCACCAGGTGAATTAAGGTTTATAAGGGCTCTTCTTTCTTCAAATTCTTTTAAGCAAGATTGCTTCGCAGAGAGAGATTTGTAGAACAGTTTCCCTAGAAGCAAATGCTGACTGATAAAAGCTCATAGCGCTGAGAACTGGGTTACTGGCTCTTTCCTGAACTGTGTGGTGGGGTTTCAAAATCTCATTTCTTTTGGATTGCTGCAACTTAGGAATTCACTTTTGAAACCCTGATGCCTGATGAATGAATTTTTTAAATGTAGGTCCCCAGAATATCCTGTGGGTATTTAGCAGTAGATGTGAAAAATTCCAAATAGCTGAATGTTTTGTTTTAGATCTGGCAGCTTCTTATATGATATAGCTCAGTTAGATCATCCTGTAAAGGGACTCTACAGAGCTACCCACAAGAAAATCCAGGTGGGGGCCATGCATGCCAAGAAGACTGCTGGGGGACCATGCAAAAGGAGGCACATAATGGGAAACCCTCAAATGTGGAGTCCCACACTAACTGAGGAACTGGGGATAAAATCCCTAAATCTCCCCACTCAAAATATTTTTTTGTTTTAATTCTCCAGTCTTTGATTTAAACTTTCAAAAATTCTCCCAAGGAACAAGGTTTATTCTTACAAATAGAAACAAAAATAACATGAGAATATGTTTAATAAAAATATGAGAGGGAAAAGGTTTGGAAACCGAGGCAAATCTAACCCTGTGATTGTATATAAGGGTTTGGGGAACAGAGGAGGTATGCGTTGCCAAGTCAAGTTTTCCCTGTAAAAAGGGTGATTACTTTAGATTGATGATGTCGCAGCAATGTGTCTGTAAGTCATACAATGAGATGCAATTTCAGATTCTTACGTCTCAGTTGCGGTTGGGCAGGTCTGTTCCTCTCTTCTCCAGTTTTACAGCACAACCCATTTCCAAAGAGGATCCAAAGACTAATATCCTCTGATAAGAGTCTGGAAATTTCAACCAAGATATTTTTCAAGGTCAGAATCCTGGAAAAGCTGAATCAACCCTTTGTACTCCCCAGGCTACTCCAGTTTTTGCAAACTCCCAGTCTACGTGGAATGGAATGTTTGTATGTTGGAATTTTTCACTAAAGTGACCTCATTTTGCAATGGAATACCTTTAGGCAAACCAGTCATAACTATGAGTACTATGGAAAAATCTTTAGCAGTGCCGTCTTTCATCAGCGTCCACAGACTCCCGAAATCATGACTGACACATTGCAGCAAAACCTTGCTCTTGAATAGGACCAGACTTCCTTCTCCAACACCCCACATCCTTCTTTTCTTGTGCCCTTGCACCAACAAAACTCAGTCAGCGTTGAGAGTGGGTTTTCTGGTGCAAAGAGGGAGTGACCCCATGAGTCTCAATATTGGCAAAGCTTTTCCTTTGCCCGGAGTTACTGCTCTGAAGACCTATCACTGGAAGTGCAGCTTCAAATTCATCCGTGGGGAAATCAATAACAAATCAAGCAGCTATTCACTCAGATTTATTGGCATAACCAGGTGAGGCAGCCCAAAATCTCCAAAAGTGGGTTGTTGATTACGAGTCAGGCAGTCGGAAACAAGCTATTGCTGGGTTTCATGCTGATGTGATAAATTCAGCTGCAGGCCTGGATCAGATAAGTGGTAACTCAAATGGATGGTTCCTCAAAATGTAAAAGCATATTTCATCCCACTTACAGCTTGATGCAGCTAATCAGTCTTAATCTCAGCATAACCCACGAGTCCAGAAGAGTCTTCTGGAAGGCACAGGTATGACGCTCTTTCTAAACACAGGTATGGTGTTCTTTCTAAACAGCCTCATTGTTTCTGTGCACTAACCTCCTTTAGAGAATTTTCCTTGAGTTATGATCTGATAAGTGATTCATTTCTGGGATGTCTTTATGGAGTTTCCTGATGATATCCAGGGATCAACACCCAGATTGCTATCACTGTTTGACACTTTGGATGCCTAGTGAAAGTGAACGATTGTACAGAATGGGTCTGAAGTACAAACTCTTAGTAATTCGAAAATGGGAAAAGGGGGTTTGATGTGACCTGACAATATGGTGCCCTTGCAAATATTAAAATTTATTTTAAAATCCAAAGCCTGAATTTTTTAAAATATGAAAATAAAGACAACTAAATTCTTTTATTTGTATTTTTATTTTCCTTAGGAGTCTGTATTCTCTAGCCACAATGTCACAGTGGTGCTTGGAGTTTTATCATCTAGTTCAGAACAAATGTTGTCTGCTACGTTGACATTCCTTTTAAATCCCCACTGTGTCACCAAGAAAAGAACTATGTTGCTACTCAGAGGTTTTACATCTCCCTAACCACTTTTACAGCTGCATTTATTTGTAAAAAAATAATTGAAAATGACTGATGTGAGTCAAACTTAATGCTCATGAGACTCTGTGGACTTTTCTGTCAAATGACGTGAATCAGAGCATACAGGTGCACATTCCTCGGTAACGTCCAAAATCTGTCAACACAATGCACTTTTCAGAGAGCAATCCAAGGAACCTGAATTGTCCTTGATTCAGAGAAAAATAGGTTATAATTCCAAACATCTGCTTCTTACAAATAACACCACTTAAATGAGAAGTGCAGAGTTCATGTTCTGAAGATGAAATCTGATTTTGCCTACAATAATTTCTCTGCAGGAAAAATGATCTCCAGTGGGAATGATCATCAGTTTGACCCTTGGAAAAACATGCTGGGATCCTGAGTCAACAACAGAGGAGTCAGTGTGACAGTGGCAGAGTGGGACATCCAGCGGTAGACTGCTGCACAAATGGCTCCATTTTGTGCAGTAACAATACCCTATGAAATGTAGCTTTGCACTTCCTCCTTTGAAGAGATGGGATCTATGTCCTTAGTCCTTGAACGTGGACTGTGGTTGCAACTTGCTCAGACCAATAGCAGTTTCATACTGAAGCCTCAAGAAGCCTCCAAAAGCCTTGAGACACCCCACTTGTGCTCTGGGAACCTTACCCTCACTGTAAGAGCAAAATCAGACTGGCCTGCTGGAGGAAGAAAGATCATATGGAAGAAAATTGAGGTACCATAGCCAACACTGGAAAACTCCTAGAATCAGAGTTGCCTAAGCAACAGACAGAGGACCACAGAGGAATGAAAGGGCCCAACCAAGACCATATGAACCACCCAACCAAACCCAGCCCAAACTGCCTCAGAATCAACTGACAGTCTTAAGCCTCCAAGGCAATTGTTTTAAGCCATTAAGCTTTACAGTGGTTTGTCATGGGGTCTAACTAGTTCAGAACCTATAATAGCATTTCTCTCTTTCACATACACACATTTTTCTCTCTCATTTCTGTCATTCTCTCTCTCTCTCATTCCTATCTCTCTCTCTCTATCTCCATCTGTCTCCCCACAGTCTTATAATTCCAGCCAAGGAACCTCAGATCTGCTACAGCACTTTCAGGGGAGAGTAGGAGTCTTATCAGGGCATGAAAGTGTATGATGCAGCTTAGATCATGTTTGTCAAACTATCATCTCAAAACCATTTTCACTTTTAAAATTGGTGGGAACTGCAAAGTATTTCTGTTTATGTGGGTGATGTCTACCCATATTTACCATATTAGAAATTGCATCTCAGAAATTTTAAAACTCAAGAAAATGCAAATATACACATGCCCTTAACCATCAGAGCAGTGATGTCATCCCAATTGGTGTAGCTGCTGGAAAACTCCACTGTACACTCATGAAGGATAAGAGTAAGAAACACATACAACATTTAGTGTTACTATTTGCAAATAATTTTGCCACCTTGCACCCCTGAAAACTTCTGACTTACACCAAAACAAAAAGACCATTGTCTTAGATATTCCCAAGCTCTCATGCTGTTTTCCAGCTCTGTCTGCAAGATTTTGATTATGACAATAATAATCAGAATATAAACATTAAATGACTTGCTCATTAGAATACTTAGAAATTTACTACACAATGGTAAGTGCATATGGTTAATAAGCATTCATAGAGAAGAAACACTGTAAAAAATTATTATAATCATTCCATCTCCATGGTAATATTTATTTATAATGATTTACAAGCTTACATGGGAATTTACTGAGCCAAGTGGGGAACTAATTAGGGAAAGCCTATTCAAATCTTAAATAAAGTAGCTTCTGCTCATTCTTGGTGATATTTGTTTGAAGAACTTCTTTCTTTAAGTTAAGGTGCAATTCTTGGCTTCTCCTCCAGGAAGCCCCATAGTACTCCTTTCAAGTTCATACTTGTATGTTTCTGCCATCAGTCAAACTCCCTCCCATCATTAAGAAGACAGTTCAGATCATGTCTGTTGAGTACTCTCTCTGTTCTAAGTGTGTTTTCATGGGTTGTGATGTTGACTCTTTACCACAACTGTGATTTGGACATTTTTTGTGTTCTATAGATGAGGAAACCGCCAATTGACTTTGAGCAACTCACTCCAAGTCAAACAGTTTAAAAGAAGATATGTTCCACTCATTTATTCAAGTATTCATTCACAAATTTATTTTGTTTTGTTTTTTAGCTGGAATCTCACTCCGTCACCCAGGATGGAGTGCAATGGCAAGCTCACGGCCACCCTAGAGTTGACCTGATGGGCTTAGGTGATTCTTCTGCCTCAGCCTTCCAAGTAGCCAGAACTACAGGTTTGTGCTACCACACTCAGCTAATTTTTTTATTGTAGAGATGAGGTCTCGCCAATTTGTCCAGGCTATTCTTGAACCCGTGGGCTCAGGCAATCCCCTCATCTCGGCCTCCCAAAGTGCTGGGATTACGGGTTTGAGCCACTATGCCCAGCCCATTCACAAATTTAAAATTGTTTTGTTTACCTATCTTGTCAGGTATGGGGCTAGTACATGGGGATTTAAAGATGAATTGATTATTTGCAAAGCCTGAAAAAAGCTGACTCAGGGGATGGAGCCAGATAGGAGTGAGGAAGTGCCCTGGAGAGATGATTGATTGGCATTTGGTGAATGCCATACACAGAGGTGCACTGGGCCTCCAGGGACCCCTGAGAAGGCACAGCCCCCTGGCCGTGGAGGTGGTGAGGCTTCCTGGGGGAATGTGGCAGACGGATTTTCCAAAAATGGCTCCACATACTCTTCTCCACCCACAGGTAAATGTAAGGCTCCTCCTAGCAATGGATGGGTCTGTTTCCTCCCTTCGTATCTGGGCAGACTGGTGACAGCAGAGGTGGTGGCCCTCTGTGACTCCAGAGGCCAGAGTCATAAAAAGTGATGCCACCTCCACCTACTTCTCTGGGGAAGCCCCTGGTGTAACCCAGCAGCCATGCTGTGAGGAAGCTCGGGTCATCTTTGGGGAGCGAAGGTGGTGAAGAGCCTGCAACCAACACCAACCATCTGCCATGTGCATGGCCCATCTTGGAACTGCATCTTCCAGCCCAGGAAGCCAACTCAGCTGTTGCTGGTGGAACAGGGAGTCTCTCCTCTTCAAGTCCTTCCCAAAAAGCAGAGTCATGAGCAAAATAAGTGATTGGCATCACCTATGGGCATTAATACATAGATGGTTTGTCACACAGTAATGGATACTGAGGCAACATGATCATGCTTGAGTTGACTCTTAGTGAAAGAGAAAGAGGAGCCAGGCGTGGGGACAGGCTGAAAGGCTATTCTAGGCATAGACAGTCACATTCAAGACAACACGGAGGCCAGCAATGGCATAAGGCAGACGGCAGCAATGCAGGCTGGCAATGGTGTAAGGCAAGGGTTAGCAGAGTTGTGTCAAGCAGGGGCAAGAGGAGAAGGCCAGAAATGGGGTGCTATTCATAGCTTAGACTTTATCATCCTACACACAGGCAGTTCTCAGAGATGGTTCTCAAGATATAATGCACAGACCCCAATGTCAAAACTATTCACATAGTTACTAAGACTTTATTTCTCTGCATTTTTGCTGTGTGAGTATTTACACTGATGGTCAATATACTGGCATGCTAGCATACCTGTGTAAGTACACACAGTGTACCTACGAAGAAATACCAGTTTCACTCCCACACATCCTTCATGAAGCAGTAACAAATGGTAATTTTATTAGTTCTTGAGTTCATGTCTTTATTTTGTTTTGTCTTGGAAATTAGGCTTGCTTTTCCATGAAAAAATGTTACTTATGTTAACCTACACAAGGTTTTTCATTTTTAAATAAATACATATTTTAAATGCCATAGTTTTAACTTATAATGTGATATATATATCAAAATATAAAACCCACATAAACGGAAGCAAAAGATAAAACCCACATCAACAAAGTCTCTTTGGGACTTAAATAATTCTGAAGAATATAAATGGGTCTTGAGACAGAACTTTTGAGAACCATTGCTCTGTGCTACAAGGAGCATCAGAAGGTTCTAGACAAGGGCCTGGTCATCTTAGAAATTGTGGGAAGTCACCTTAGTGTTTAGCAGTGAGATGGTTTTTCTAGAAGGCAGTTTTGTGGTGGATACAACTGAAAACAGTAATAACTGTTTGAAGAGAGTAATACAGTACAGTGAATGACTTATAAATAAGGGATTTTAATCAGGTGGGTTCACTTGAATTCCTGGCTTTACTCTTGATAGAACTTGAACAAAACATTTGTCTTCACACAGCTTCAGCAAACTCATACATAAAATGGGACAATATCTGTATTTGTCTGGGTTATGGTGACTCTCAAATGGATTGAGAGATATTAACCCCTTAGCACAGAGCTTTGAACATAATAAGAGCTTTGAAAATGGTACTTGTTACTATCACTGCAATTGCTGCTACTACTATTACTGCTAGCCCTATCACTCCTGGTCCTATTGCTCTACTACTACAGTTAATAATAGTTGCCTAAAATAGGTCAGAGTTGAATAGAAGGTGAAGACATGAAAACGATATCTATAGACCACAGACAACACTTTGAGGATGTTCGGATGAGTCAGAAGAGGAGGAAAGGAGGTTCGGCCATGCCGGAGGGTCTCTCTCTCTCTCTCTCTCACACACACACACACACACACACACACACACACATCACAGATGATCCTAGCTGATCCTGTAAAACTGAAGAGGAGAGGAGGATGGGATCAGATGGATGTATAATTGGATATAATTTGAGGAGGTCAAGAGTTGAATTAGATGTCCCCTGGTGATCTAAATTTTTCTCACCAAATTATGAGGAAAACTTTCTATCAAAATTGTCCCCAAATCCTATGACTTGCCCAAGTGTTATGTAAGTATCTGCTCCTAGGTTCTGGTAGATTACATTGCAGTAACTACTGAGGCCCTTTCTAAATAAACTTTCTAAATAAATTTGTTATATCTCAATAAAGGAGCCTGTTGATATTGATGACATTGTCAAAAACAGAAGAGGAGCTACTTCACACCCCTTCTTAGAGTTGGTCTTCAGATCTCTTTTAATCCCTTAAACCTCAGTGACTGGA
The DNA here is from genome assembly GCA_963574415.1 of Tarsius wallacei. Lineage (NCBI taxonomy): Eukaryota > Metazoa > Chordata > Mammalia > Primates > Tarsiidae > Tarsius > Tarsius wallacei. The sequence continues at coordinate 14,538 of CAUYQG010277034.1, forward strand.
GTCGTGCTGGCTCTACTCCATGTAGTCTTGAACCACCAGAGATACCAGCTTCCTTCACGTAAATGTTGCCTCAAGGTTGCTTGACTCTGCTGCATCATCGAGCAGAGAAGAAGGTGTCCAGAATTCTCCCCAGAACATGCAGGAGCCCAAGGTACTAGCCTGAGCAGATGCTGTGGGGGTACTCCCAGGTTGCAGGCTGGACACAGCAGTACAGGACAGAGACCGGAATTGGGGCAGAACAGCGTCTGGGGAGACTCAGAGACAAGAGCCAACAAGCCCAGAGCCCAGCCTGAAGGGAGTGGGCAGCACACAGATGCCAGATTCCAGGCAGCACAGGGAGAAGAATGATCATGGCATAGCAAAAGCGGAAGAGGCAGAAAGAGGGCCAAGCCGACAGTCCCTGTGTGTGAGAACCTGAAAAGCCTTGAGTTCTGTGTGGGCGGGAGGACAGAGAGGCATCAGAGGCACCCAACGTCTGCAAAGTTTTCTGGAAGTGAGGTCCCGTGGGTAACTGGCACATAATAACCTTTGCTTGTTTTTGCTTCCCCTTTGTTTATTTAATACATAATAACCTTCACTTATTTTCACTTCCTCTTTTACTTATATTTGTTTGGCTTGATTTAACCTGCTTTGTCCCCTCTGGATCCTCAGAACCTAGAACATGGTATTTATCGATCACCTATTATGTGATAGGCATTGCTCTCAGTGCTGGAGCTTAAGCAGTGAAGAAAGTGGACACAAAATCACACCTTTACAGGGTTTTCAAACAAATGCATGAGTCCTATGCTGGACAAGTTTAAGGGCTGTGAGAACAGAGTGCAGAGAGGGGATAAACAGGCACAGAGTATAGGGATGAGGTGGGCTGTGAGACTGGGTGCTTGAGGAAGGAGGAATTCTATGTCAAGAGTGTTATTTCAGAAGAAACCTGAAGCCAGTGAGGGGGAAAACCAAGAGAGGACTTGAAGATGTGTGTTCTGAATGGAGGGAGGGGACAATTCTAATACCCAAGCGGGTCCATTCCTGCCTATGTGAATGCTAGCAGGGAGACCAGGTGCACCAAGGAACTGACAGGATGGGCACAAGAGAGAGAGGAAGTAGCATGGACCAAACCCTCCAGAGCTTTTCTCACTGCCATCTGGATTCCAATCCTGACTCCCTGTGAGGTGGGAACCACCGGAGGATTCAAAGTACAAGGGTGACATGACTTGACTTACCTTTTCAGAAGATCTCTCTGGTAGCTGTGGAAAGTGGACCACATGGGCAAGAGCGGATGCTGGGAGACCCATCAGAAAGCTCAACAATGTTCAACAGGGAGAGTACAGTGTCACAGTAGCAGTGACGGTGGAAACACAGCCATTTCAATAGGAAACCCAATATATGCATGGATTAGATCTCACCTTCAGCTTTCCATTTTCCCATGGGAGCTTTATTCAGGTAGATGAACTGACCTGCCTTCAGATACAGGATATTATTTTAACATCAATTGAACATGTAGTCAAATTATCTTGAATTAATTCATGTACTGACAACATTGACAGAATAGAAGCCAATGCTATCCTAAGAACCAGGACTTGAGTGTCCCATGATGGTGGGCTTGAAATGTGGCATTTCCACTTACTAGTCAGGGAACTTGGGGAACCACCTAAACTCAATGTGTTTTGTCCATTTTTGTCCACTGTGATACAGGCATTAAAAAATCCTACATGGTAAATTCTTTTGATATTATAAGAGGTCCTATGTAAAGCACTTCGGGTATAATCATTCCTCAGTAAAGGAATAGACAATCAATCAATCATCATCATCATCACCACCACAATCATCATCATTATCCTCATCATCATCATCACATCACCACCATCATCATCACTTAATTTTTCTTCTGAGAAAATATATTGTATATTTAGGCGTAAGCCCAAAGAAAAGTATTGTCCTTGAAATAATAGGGTCTAAATGACCCTTGCTCCCTCTCAGTGCCCTGACATTGCTGATATGAATGACTTTGCTGACTTAGCTAGGACAATAAATTTGGGCACTAATCCCTATGGTGAAGAGAATCCATTTTCATGGTGGCTCTGTATCCAAGACAAAAGGTTCATAGTTCCACATTTCAGTTAATTATAGCCCAGAATAATTTGGATGTTAGAAATCCAGTCATATCATTAGCTTCTATGGTAGGGTTTTTATTATTTTCCTCCCAGTCCCCACATCAATTAAGAAATTTCAAGTTTTATAAAAGATCAATGGGTGGGAACGACATCATTAATTTAAAGGGAAACTTTACATGAGTGTTCAATTCCCTTGTCAATTTTCTCTCCCTTAATTTGTAAAATTATCAAGAAAAAAGTAAAATTCAAATAAAATAGAAAATTTTAAAATATAAAGAATGAAATTACGTGCATAGAATTAAATGCACAAACACGCACACACACAAGCACACACACATGCAATTGAGAAAATGTAAAACTGGCAATCTGAGTAAGATTGACAGAGTGTATCCATGTTGATACCCTGATTGTGATCTTGTAGGAGTATATCCATGTTGATAGCATGGTTATGATCTTGGTGGAGTGTATCTATGTTGATTCGCTGGTTGTGATCTTGGCAGAGTGTATTCGTGTTGATACCCTGGTTGTAATCTTGGTGGAGTGTATCCATGTTGATATCCTAGTTGTGATCTTAGTGAAGTATATCCATGTTGATACCCTCGTGATGATCATGGCAGAGTATATCCATGTTTATACTCTAGCTGTGATCTTGGTGGAGTGTATCCATGGTGACACCCTGGTTGTGATCTTGGTGGAGTGTAGCTGTGTTGGTACCATGGTCTTGGCAGAGAGTATCCATGTTGAAACGCTGGTTGTCATCTTGGCAGAATGACACCTTGGTTGTCATCTTGGTGGCATGTATCTGTATTGATACCCTGGTTGTTTTCTTGGTAGACTGTATCCATATTGTTACCCTGTTGTGGTCTTGGTGAAGTGTATCCATGTCGATACCCTGGTTGTGATCTTGCTGGAGTGTATCCATGTTGCTACCCTGGTTGTGATCTTGGTGGAGTATATCTGTGGTGATACCCTGGTTGTGATCTTGATGGACTGTCTCTATATTGACTCCCTGATTGTGATCTTGGTGAAGTGTATCCATGTTGATACCCTGGTTGTGATCCTGGTGGAGCATATCCGTGGTGATACCCTGGTTGTGATCTGGGAGGAGGGTACCCATGTTGCTACCCTGGTTGTGATCTTGATGGAGTGTATCTATGTTGATTCCCTGGTAATTATCTTGGTGGAGTGTATCTGTGTTGATGCACTGGTTGTGATCTTGGTGGAGTGTATCTGTGTTGATTTGTTGGTTATAATCTCCATGAAGTGTATCTATATTGATACCTGTTGTGATCTCGGTGGTGTGTATCCATGTTGATTCCTTGGTTGTGATTTCGGTGAAGTGTATCCATGTTGATACCCTGTTGTGATCTTGGCAGAGTGTATCCATGTTGGTTCCCTGGTTGTGATCTTGATGGAGTATATCCATATTGATACTCTGGTTGTGATCTTGGTAGAGTGTTCCATGTTGATACCCTGGTTTTTATCTTGTTCTAGAGTTATGCAAGATGTTACCATTATGTGTACCTGACTGAAAAGTGCATGGAATCTCTTTGCAGTATATCTTACAACTATACATGAATACATGTTAAGTATATAAGAAAAAAATGCACATTTTGGACAAAATACCAACTCTTTAATAAGACAGTATTAATAATAACTCTAAAGATTCAGAGAAAATGCAGGCATTCTTAAATTAACAATTCAATGGCCACACATTCTATAAATTGCTCTCTGTTCGTCCACTTTCCTTTGTCCAGATTTAGTTCTCTGGTTTTTCTTCCTAACCTGGTCCTAACATGGCATCATTGCTCTTCCTGAACAGCAGAAGCCCACAAGTCATCCCAATCCTCCCCATCCTTCATTACCTATTGCCTCAATAAATCCATGATACCATATACCCTACATGTCCTACCTGTGTCCATCCTGCCTCTCTCCAACAGCGTCCAGGCACCACCCATCACCACTCACATGGGCAGCTGCCAGCAGCACTGCCTCCTCATCTGGTAATTCTCCATCTCTCCTAGACCCTCCCAGCACTAATTGCCTCTTAGTGGCCAGGATGATATTTAAAAATACCAACCCGGCCACATTCCTTTTTTTTTTTTTTTTTTTTTTATTTTATTTTATTATGTTATTGTGGGGTACAGTTAGGGGTTAGGCATACAAAAATATTTCGTTCAGGTACCCTTGTTGATAAGAGGTGTCTCCCCATCCTCAGATAGATACCCACCAC
>CAUYQG010277039.1:0-23738 GCA_963574415.1 Tarsius wallacei
GGGGAAGCAATTAATGGCAGTAAATACCTGTCTGGGGATGGGGGGACACTTCTTACAAACAAGGGTGCCTGAATGAGACATATTTGTGTACCTAACCCTTAAATGTACCCCTCAATATCACAATAAAAAAAAAAAAGAAAAAAGTTTTATCTAAGAAAAAGTCTCGTATGGTAAATCTCTGTTCTATAATGGAGTAAATAGCTATCTAAAAGTAAAAATATATATTAGGACAAAAAGAGAAGGTTCAAACATGTCAAAAAATGGTATAAACATGCCAAAAATGGTATGTGAAATGTTTATAGAAAAAAATATATAAAAGAAATTTTATAAACAATCTAGACATAATAAAGTCTTTTCTGGATGCAAGTATCCAAAGATTTTCAGATTTCTCTTCAAATTTTATATAAGATTCACTTGCCTGGTTCAAATTATAGTCTAAAACAATTTGTCAGGCTGCCACTATAGTCCAGAAATACATTAAAAACTCCAAAAACTGGTACTCATAATAAAGCCACAGAAATTGAAGTTTATCATTTAAGTTATACTGGTAAATTCAAGCCTTGCAGCTTTTGTACAAAAGGTGATTAGCCACCACCTAAAATTGTCAAAATGTATGTCTGGCTTCACTTAATTGTTCTACTTCTTCAAGGAGTGGTTTCCCTCATTTATTCCTTTTACTAAGCCAAAATCCAGCAATTTCATGCCCACATAATGGTCATGCAAACGATGCCACTGCTAAAACAGATCTAAACACCTCAAGTCAGACAGGGAGAGACTTTCAATCTCTGGCTAGGCAGGACTACGCCCGCTGTCAGCTCTGAAGAAGCTACAGAAAATTGACCTTCACCACTCAGCACCCCATATAATTATGGGATCGAAAATCTCCAAAGAATAAATAATTAAGGCAGGGTAGCTAGCACAGGCTAAACATAGATAAATTTCCCATAGGTAGGTTTTAGGAGGCGTTCAAACATTTTAGAAATTACATTCTACTGCAGGTCAAGTGGCAGCCTACCCCACCCCTCGACAAATCCAAAGAAAACTCCATCAAATGTAAGACCAAGACAGTTCAATCTTTCAATTTGCAGTTTAGCATAATAATCACTGAAAATCTTTTGGAGACACAAGCAAACTAAACATAAGTACTTGGTATTGTATTGCTCAGGATCCAAGTCAATCCCTGAAATGGAATAAATCTAAGTAACTTTAAAATTACTTATGGAACTTCCTGGACCATGGAGAACCCAGACATCCCAGGGGAGTAAGTGCTGCTAAAAATTGGAGCGAGGAAGGACCCAACCAACAGCTGCAAGAAAAGAGAAAGGGGCCCTAAGGCATCCTAGTCATCACTCATCTACTGCATTAAAAGCCTGCAAACATCAAGCCTTGGATACAACATTCCTGAATGGAAAAGTATATGCCTGAACAGAGAGACACTGTTCCCAGACCAGAACAACAGCCTCAATGAACAGTAGAGCTAGTAAAAGACTTAAGGCTGCTATTTAAGCAACAAAATAATTCTTACTAAATGTGTATTTAAAGTGGGCCTATTCCTATGCTAGTACATTCTATTACCCAAATGTTGAATTTGTGGGCAACTTCTAGTCTCAGGAGCCTCGGAGCTTCCCTGACGGGCGTCACCCCTCCAGGAGACTAACTGGAAGCATTTAAATCTGTAGATTCTAGAGTTTAGAGTGGGAAGTCAAACAGCTAATAGTAATGATCAAACAAGAATTAGTTTGCAGCAATGGCCCATTAAGGAAACAAACAGTGTGTTCAATATCATTCCCAACTACCCAGCATCAAATCCAAAAGTTTTGGGGGGCTGCGAGGTTCTATAGAATTTGGAGACCTAACTTCTCCATCATACCCCTCTTTGAAGCCACAAAGATGGGTGAACAGGAGCCTCTGCCATGGAAAAGAGTTCAACAACAGGCCAAAAAAAAAATTATTTAGGCTGGATCCAGCTTCTGCCAATAGTCACAGCAGAAGCTTGAGCAGAAGTTTGAAGATTCAGCAAACCTTTCTGATGAGTCATTGTTTCGCTTTGACAGCCTTTGTATTTGCCAAGTGCTATACCGTTTGTCGTTTTATTTACTATAGGACTGACCTTATTTGCTATAGAATTGACAAATTGAACATGTCGGAAAAAGGTCTCACTAGCATTTCTATTCTTTCTTATAATAAAAAGTTTGCCCATGTCCCATTACAAAAATGGCATGGCATAAAAACAGGCAACTAATTTAAAAACATGTTCTTGGGTCTGGAAAAATTTAAGGACATTATTGAATCTGTAATCCTATTGTTAAAATCCTGTCTTATCCTCCCTTGCATAGCCCCCAGTAATTATGAACTCTATCTCTAATTTTGTGAAAACAACTGTTAAACAACAACAACAAAAAAAAAACCTGTGGCCCACATAATGTTAATGCACCAAATTAAAGATGATTCTCTTAATCCATAAAGGGTCGAGCATCAAAAGGGGGAATGTGGTAGAGAGAGGCTAAAAACAGTTAAAATTATTCTTTTAAAGATCAAACTGCAAGCTCCATAACTTGCTAGATACGGGGCTTGAGATAACCAAATAGCCAAAGGTCACTTTCCTGGAAATGCAAGATAGTAATCCATTCACAACCTTACCCCCACATCCTCTCTTTGTGAAGTTATCAGTTTACAACCGCTGATTGTCATGGGTACCCTGGAGACAATTTGTTCTTTGAAAATCTGTTTTTACTAAATACAACCTTGCAATCTAAAGAAAAATGTATAGCCCTACAACCCAACCCCTCCCTCACCTAAACTAACAAATAAAACCCCTCTCCTCTTTCTCTGGGTTGCTCAGCCTTGGAGCATTAGCCCTCTGAGTCACGCCGGTGCTAATAAACTGCTACTTCCTAAGACAGTCTTGGTGTCATGGTCTCTCTGTTTTCCTGCAACAAAATGACTTTACACAGTCTCATCTAGAAATAGTAGAAGAGTGTATTAGCTTGCTAGGAAGCATAACAAATAGGGTGGCATAAAAAATGTATTGTTTCACAGTGCTGGAAGATAGAAATCTGAAATTAAGGAGTTGGAAAGGTTGGTTCTGATAGGGTTTGTAGGGAGATGGGAGAGGAGGTTGTAATTAAAACAACTCATCATGAGAACCTCATAAAGGGAGCACAGAGTTGCAACAGCCCATAAAGCTAACACTCTTCTCTGACAGTGTCCTGGTACTAATTGCTTTACTGCCAATATCTGCTTTCCTGAGACCTCATCCCAAAGCTATGACTGATAACATCCTCGTACTGACTTGTCCTGGTTCTCACCATCAATATTTGCTTTCCTAAGGCTGCATTTCAGAGACAATAATGTCTATTCTATCTCACTCACAAGCAGATAAGCACCATGATTCACCATGTCTGTCCCCAAAACTCCCCATGTATCAGTCCCTATGGGGACCTGGAAATATTGTCATGTGGCCTCTAGTATCCCAGAACCCCGGAAAAGTCTAAACTCACTTCTTATCTCGATAGGAATATAAGGCCATTGGTCTCTGGCAGGGACTTAAGGCTGCATTTCAACACCCTGATAGTGACTGGTTTAATGCAGGCATCTGCACTTCTGCACTTCAAGGCCATTGAACCAGCAGTCCCCAACAGTGCCTACATCTGCATCTCAAGGCCCTCAGTTTGACTGACAGCTCAAACTCCCTAAACTGTTTCTTGGAACCAGATAAGCCTTCACTGGGGTTTTATAAGGGGTCTGCAAGAGAACAAAGCTGCTGGTTCTTCTTTAGGGTCAGCCTTTCTTTCCTTTCCCTCTAATAAATTTTCTTTAATCAAGAGAGGCATGTCTTCTCTTTCTCCATACTCACCTTACAGGTTCCTTGTGAGGGTAATGAGGGAGGGGTCTGCTCCAGGCCCCTCTCTCTGGATTATAAATGGCATCTTCATGTTTGCATGGTCTTCTCTCTGTATCTTCACATATTCTTAATTCCCTGTATGCTTCTGTTTCTGAGTTTTCTCTTTTTATAAGGACACCTGTCATATTGGATTAAGGCATACCTAATGATTGCCTCTGCAAAGACCTGGCCTCCAAATAAGGTCACATTCTGAGGTACTGGGGCTTAGACCTCAGAATGTGACTAACACATGGATGCCTTCAACACTTCAACCAAGTGAGCCCTGAGGACCCTTAGACACTGGACAAGTGGAACATGCACTGACAAAAACATACTCACCCCAGACAGATCTTTTGAGTCTTAGAGGCCTGATTCCCAAGGAATCCTAGGCCTTTGTTGTCCCTTGTTGCCTATCTGTAAGTAAAAAACCTGCTTCATGTAACTCATGTATGTGGATGTACGGACTCACCAAACTCAAATAAATTGGTAACTAGTGTATCATGAACCTGATTCACAAAATTGACCCAGCAATCAGGGTCCAGTGTGATAAAATTAAATATCCTCCAGTACCTGTTCCAGAGCAGAGACATCATCCTGGGCATGCAGGGACTAGACATGCAAATGAGTGTTTTCTGGAGAAAGGGGAGTGATAAGTGGAATATTAGTCACCCCTCACTTTACCCTCCATAGACACAAATGATCTGGCTGCACGGATTGAGGCAGAGAATTAAAAGAATGTAGAAACATGGGAGCATAACACAGGATCCTCACACTTACGTGAAAGTCCATTTCTGGGACCAGAAAGCTATTTGAGTACCCAGAAATGGTAATGAGGATCCTGAGAATGAACAAAAAAAAGACATTCTCAGATGGTCCTTAGGCATCTGAGAGAGAGCCAACACACACAACGCAGGCCTTCACAGAAAGGGAAACTCACTATCTAAATGATAAATATTTCTTGAAAAGGCCAGGGTGGTTGTACGCAACCTGGTTGATGTGTTCCCTTGATAAAAGAACACTGCAGATGCAAAAGCCTTGGACTGAATAGCAGTTAGGAATGGAGCCAAGGTCTCCATGTCCCTGCCAGAGACCAATGGCCTTATATTCCTTTCGAGATAAGAAGTGAGTTCAGACTTTTCTGGGGTTCTGGGATACTAGAGGCCACATACAATATTTCCAGGTCCCCATAGAGACTGATACATGGGGAGTTTTGGGGACAGACATGGTGAATCATGGTGCTTATCTGCTTGTGAGTGAGACAGAATAGACATTATTGTCTTCATTTTAAAGATGCAGGATATAAAATCAGAAAAAAAATAACTTTCCCAAGGAATACATTAATTGCTACAGCTCTAATTCAAACTTAGTGTAGCTAACAATAATTTTAATATTCTTTTCACTATATCTCAAGATGTCATAAATTACATTGAATTACTTTGGGTTAAAATCTACTAAATATAGGCAACAGGTACACATTACATGTTTATAAATTCTGACGCAATCTTGTAACACAAGAGGCCATTATCTATTTTAAATTACACTGACAAATGAGAATGTGAGTTAATGGCAAATTACCTAACTGAAAATCATTTATCAAGAATGATATCCTAGTATCAATAAGTCCTGGAAATGAATAACTCTATCTACCAAGAGTCAATTCACTATAAATATAGTCTTTTCTATATTTTTCTAGAAGTAAAATACTCCAGTAAATAAACTTAAACAAATGTTTGGATTCCATAGGCCTAAGTTGGAGTTTGTCCCATTGCTTGGGAGAATATTTTTGTCTTAGTCAATGAGATTAATTGCCAAATCACTTACCAGAAATGAAAGGTGCTCATTTTCCAGGTAAGATAAATGACTTAGGAACCCATTGCATATAAGTCAAGGCAAATTAAAACTTTTTTCTCAATTTTGTTTTTTTATTTCAAAATCACTGTGCGTGTAAAAATATAAAATGATGTGAGAGGCTTCCAAAATACAAGATTGAGAAATTTCATTCTAGACTTAAGCCATGATATAAAGTTGTAAAAATTAACATAATATATAGTAAATATTTTAACAATTTTATTACTATCTTTCAGATACATGAAAAAAAATGTCATGGTAACTTTGCCCCTAAACTAATTTTATAGATGTATTTTATAGATGAATATATATACATATCTGTATATATAAATAAAATGAAGGGTATTTCAAAGTATACATATAATATATGTAAATATAATAATAAAATTCCATGATCACAGCAGCTAAGGAGGAATTTCCAATTGCATACATGTATTATCCAAAGGCAAATGAAATTTCCTGCAGAAAGCTAATAATAATGACAGACAATAGCTTTCCTTCTAAAAAGAGGCTGCAGAGTGGTAGGAAATAAATAGAGGAAATTATGAAAATAACTTTTGCTACTACCTGGGAGTTTGAAAAGCAGGGCATTACATTTAGAACCTCTTTTTTCTTCCAGCTATTGGGCAAGGAGTGACCCATATAATTTTATTTTATTTTATTTGAAACTTACAGTCTCCCAGGAGCAATTGTCTCATCTACAGAGTGGCATCTCCAGAAAGAACATCTGGACAAATGAAAATACCTTCACCTATATCAAGTGAAAAGTTTGAGGTCTGAAGGATTTGCCTCAAAAAAAAAAAAATCATCGAAAGAGGGAATTAATAGAAATCTAAGAAGCACCCTAGAAGAGGAAATGAAAAAATGGAATCCAGCCACTTCCACCATGTACTCTCAAAATGACAGAGATTCCCAATGGAACAGGATAGAGATTCTGGAAGCAAAACCTCAATTCCTCAACCAACTCATTTTCGACAAAGCCTCCACCAACAACCAATGGGGAGAGGAGAACCTATTCAGTAAATGGTGCAGGGAAAACTGGCTGACCACATGCAGAAGACTGAAACAGGACCCCTGCCTATCACCATACACAAAAATCAACTCTAAATGAATCAAAGACCTAAGTGTAAAACCTCAAACTCTAAGAATCCTAGAAGAAAATGTAGGAAACACCCTTATAGAAATTGGAATAGGCAACCAATTCCTGATCAACTCTCCAAAAGTGAATGCCATAAAAGATAAGATAGACAAATGGGACCTCATCAAACTGAAAGGCTTCTGCAAAGCAAAAGTAACCATCAAGAGAATGGGGAGACAGCCCACGGAATGGGAAAAAATATTTGCCAACTGTAAATCTGACAAAGCCCTAACATACAGGACCTACAAGGAATTCAAATGTACTGAAAGGAAAAAAACAAACAACCCTATTTAAAAATGGGCAAAAGATAAGAATAGACACTTCTCAGAAGAAGACATATGAGCAGCCAACAGATACATGAAAAAATGCTCAACCTTACTAGTCATCAAAGAAATGCAAATTAAAATCACATTGAGATACCATCTAATTACAATCAGGATGGCCATCATCAATAACTCAAAAAACAACAGATGCTGAAGAGGATATAGGGAAACAGGAGCACTTCTACACTGTTGGTGAGAATGTAAACTAGTACAATCTCTGTGGAAAACAGTGTGGCAATTTCCTAAAAATCTGAAAATCGACCTTCCATACGACCCAGCAATTCCCCTTCTGGGAATATACCTGGAGGAACTCAAATTACTCTATAATAAAGATACCTGCACACGCATGCTTATTGCATCATTGCTCACAATAGCAAAAACATGGAAACAACCGTGCTGCCCATCAAAAGTAGACTGGATATAGAAAATGTGGTACATTTACATGATGGAATATTATGCAGCCATAAAGAAAAACAAAATTATGAACTTTGCGGCAACCTAGATGGAATTAGAGTCTATAATATTCAGTGATTTATCATAGAAACAAAGATCTGAGTACCACATGTACTCACTCATAAGTGGACCCTGAACATTTGTCATAATACTATAAGAAAGAGATTGGCAGTAGTGGGACACTACCGGGGAGGAGGGACATGTAACACCAATAAGGGTACCCACATTTTACCTGTATAATGACTAAGTATGTACCTAACCCTCATTTGTACCCTCATTTTTAAAATAAAATAAAATAATTATTTTTTTTTAAAAGATGGTAGAGGTTCCACAGTCTACAATAGAAATGAGTAGAGACAAAGTTTTCCCTAGAAGGTTTCCTAAGGGCCCTCATTTTTCCCTGCCATTCTGAGAAACATGATTTACTGAACAAAGAGAATCACCCATCAATTTCAATTTCAGAAGCTATCAGGAAGTAACTCACGGAGACCACATAAACTGGTAGAGGCCAAAGAGACTCCACTCTCACCCTTTCTAGGCAAATGCTGCTGATTCAGGAGGCACACAGAGCCCATGTGTTCAATTTCTTCTTTCTCCAAATTATATTGAAATAAAGATAAAGAAATTGATCTAATTTATAGCAGTTTTGAAAAAAAGTGAGTAGACGCTTATCCTACTAGGGATTCAAGAAAACTCCAAACTTTAAACCATGAGAACCTAGAAGCAATATCAGACTATCAAATAGCAGGAAAGAAAAGGAGCAGAATTAAGTGGCTTTGCCATCATGATGATGTCTTAGACTACTCTTGCTGCTTTCTATGTCAAAACTCACTCTGCTGAAGCTAGTTTGCTGAAACTGCAAGAATTCCCTCCCCCACCTCTGGACACACACCCAAATCACACTTGTTTATGACAGTCTCAAAAAAGTGCTGCCTAGTGCACAAGGTTGAGGGTCATTGACTAAACAAATAATGGATACTTAGGAAACTATGCCTGGTCATTGTTCAAATGGGAAGACTGTTCAAGGATTCAAATTACCTGGACTAGCCTGCAGAGCACTGGCAGCCTGAAGAGCAGCAGTGGAAGTCATTTCCTGTTTATCACAATAGCGCAAGTAAGACAAGTCATACAATTGAGACATTGAGCCAATCCAACTGGATCACATGCTAGTCTCTAGTGCCAGTGATCTGTAATATTTCAAGAACATTTCACTTCTGACAGTCATTTGGAGAGGAAGCAATTGTGCTCTTTATAACTGATACTACAGATAAATTCTTCCAGCAATTCGGAGAATGCTTTGTCCAAGACTAGCCTAGTATCAGAACCACAAAAGAGAACTCTAGCTGCTTAGAAACAATTGAATTGTTATTTCCTCAAAAGCAAAACAGTCAGGATTTGAAGAGAAAAGCTAGTATGAACAACTAGTCTCCAATATCCGTATCATTGATTAAACGCAGTTTTAAATCTTCTGGGCAACATAGGGAGACCATTAAAGCTTTATTCTATTAATGGCAACCAGAAGGATGAACAATTGGGGTAGTATGAAAAGGCAGCAGTAACACTTTAGTCTGATCCCAGTTTAATGTCACTGGTACAGCAACTAAAGCAGCAGCCCAGGCCCCGGGCACCCCTCATTGAGGAGGGGTGCTGACAAGGAGAAAGTCTGCCTGCAGACAGGCATAGTCCTGATTACTAGGTTGCCTTCACAATTCCAGAAAATTGTCTTCAATATTTTTAGCCATCCGATATCTGGTTTTAACCTTTCTGAGTAGCTAAATGAATTTTTCTTTTCCTAACGACTGCACTTTTTCCGATTATATTGTCTGTTTCTCTCCACTCAATGCCCTTCCCTATTATTCTGCCATCCTTCAAATCTGCCCAGATACTCCAAGGTTAGTCATTTCTCCACAGACCTAATCTTCCAGTTGTCAGTCTAGCAAAACTCTTCCAGATATTTTAGAACATATTAAATTATGTACTTTTTAAAAACTTACTTTGTAAAATTTTACCTCTGACAGTCATTTAGAGAGGACGCAGTTGTGCTCTTTTTAACTGCTACTACAGATAAATTCTCCCAGTACTTCATAGAATGCTTTGTCCAAGACTAGCCTAGTATCAGAACCTCAAAAGAGAACTCCAGTTGCTTATAAACAATTGAACTGTTATTTCCTCAAAAGCAAAACGCTCAGGATTTGGAGAGAGAGGCTGTCAGAAGTGAAATGCTTTTAAAATTTTACTTTGTAAAATTGTGCATGTAAATATATAACCTAGTGGCTCTCTTTTCTACACTCCCAAAGTCTCTACTTAAACCTTTTTAAAGCCAGTTATCCTGGTTTTTCTTGCTTTATAATTATGTATGTAATAGATATTTTTACTAGATTGTGAACTTCATAAACTCTGGCACAATTTCTTAGCCAACCTGTATCCCTCTCAGGGTCTAATGTGGCAAAATTCTTAATAAATATTATGAAAAAAATAGAAGAATGAATTGGTTAATATTGTTGTTTAGCTTACAGAATACCACGCTTGTAACCAGGAAGCTAGAATCAGTTATAAGCAGATGACAAGTAGGAAAGGTTTTCATAAATACAATATTCTATCACACCAGAAATAAAAGAAATATTATATATTAATGTAATAGAGGAAAAATATTTCTCTATATGTTTGTGGAACAAAGATTACTATAAATAAAACCCTACTTCAAGTGAGAATGGTATAAAGCAGACAGGTATCTAACTTTTTAGTGTCTATGCCAGTTGGTACGAAAAAACTGTTTTACAGAAAGCAAAAGGCATCACATACTTAAACATGTTCATTCCCTTGATGAGGCTGTTTCTTAAAAGAAAAAAATCACTCTCTTACTAATATGAAAAAAAAGTATGCCCTCACATGTTCAGTAGAATGTGACTCAAGAAAATGTATTAATAAAAGGTTCTGTCTTTCTACTCTTGAGAGTGGAGTAATAACAACCTTATATTATATTGTTTTCAGAGACTCAGAGTGGCAATATTGACATAAGAACAATAAGATATTAATGCCACAATCTATCGGTTACTTATTATATGAAAATAGAATTGCTAGTGTCTGTGGCTAAAGATGAAACAAACATGGTATGCACCCTCTAGTGACTTATACTCTAACAACCAACTTCTATGGGCTGGTACTTTAAGAACTGTTGAGAGGAATTTAATCAGGAATTTATATGTTTTAAAAGACTAGTAATGATTATAAATGTGACAGCAGGGGCTGTAATTAAATGTGAAAAGAGTACTGTAATGAGAAAAAAAATATCTTCTTCACAAAGACCAAGAGGGAAACTAGAATTTACTAAAAGAAAAATATGTGCACAGTCCCCATTACAAACATTTGACTTAAGAACACTTTCACATAGAAATTGCAACCCTCCCACCAGAAACATTGCTCTCCACATGCCCTTGTCACCCTAAAGAAAGAAACTGAGGCAAAATTAATGTAGAAAATTTATTTGGGCCAAGGTTGAGGACAGCCACCTGGGACACACTTCCAAGTTGCCTTGGAGTGTGCTCTGTGTACCCTTTGTCACAAGCAGGTTGTTAAAGGTAAAAGAGGATAAGGAGTAGGCTGATATGAAGTTTTCTGACAGAAATTTTCATTGATTTACAGAAGCATCAATTTATTAGGGATTGGCTATATATATTTTAACTATATGGTATCCAGTGTATGGAGTTTTGTAGCTACCTAGCTTCAGCTAATTCAAAGCACCACATAAAAAGTGTTTCAAGAGGTCATTTAGCTCAAGGAGGGAGTGAGATGTGACTACTGCTGGCATATTTAAATGCATCTTTGGGTCTGATAATTAAAGGGGGTTCTCATTCCACAGGTACAAAGTTTCTTTTCTTTTCCACCTCCCTTGATTTGATCTCCTTTCTTCTCAAAGTTGAGAGTACTTTCTCTCCAGGGTTTCCTGCCACTGTTTTTACAATGCACGTAAAAATTCCTATCCAATAGCCTCTTAGTTTTGTTGATGCTGAAAATTTTCCTCCATGTGTCTAGGGAAACTCCAATCACTACTCACACTAGATGCTCCAATCATCTTGAAAAAACAGAAAGACTCAAATATCAGGATCCAAAAGAGCACAGAGATTCTTGAAGACTCTGAACAAAGGAATATAATGAAGGCCATTTTATTTCAGGCATATGCTAAATAGAATGCCAAAAGTTAGCCGAACTAATGACTTCTTTTTATACTGAAAGGTACATAGAGTAATTGTGAATTAGCTGTTTAGAATACATTCTCTGTATGTTAAGGTTGTACTTTGTATTGAAAATGGTTTTCTCTTTGCTTATACACCTTTTGTTCTATAAGAAAAATGTAGTGCTATATCTTGCTCTATTTCTCTTAAAATTATTTGGGAAGGACATCTATATAGCTGAGGATAATGGAAGTTTTCTAAGTCTGTATATTCTCAAAAGTGCTCAAAAAAAAAAAAAGATAAAGAACAAACAAACCACTTCCTTCATGGTTAACCAAAAAAGAGAGGGAAAGTAAAAACTTAAACATTTTCTATTAGTAAAAAAAGAAAAGAAACATCAAATTCTAGAAAACTAATTTTTATTTTTCTGCCACTGGCCTCTGTAACAGGCAAAAGCAGGTTTGGGAAAAAGGGACAAGCTTTCTGGGTAAGATGGCATTGATTGAATCTTCTCTGTTTCTCCCATCTAAATGCAACCAACTGCCCTAGAAATAATTTACGAATCATAAAATGACTCGAAAGTTGGAAAGAAGAAGATGGACTGGTTTGGGACCTCAGGTCTTGAATGAACGATACTGCAGGGAGATTTCTGAGTTTTCATTTTAGCTCCTATATATTCAAGATGGCTGCAACCTGAAACACCAAACCATCCCCTACTCCACACCAGGCAGCAATTGGCAGCTCATGCCGTGCTGTTGTCTCCTAACCCTCCACTCAATAGCAAAGTCACTCAGACAGGGAGGCTCCTGGCCCTTCACTCAGAGGCAGAAAGTAAACCTAAAATAGGTCTCTCCATCCAGTGTCAGAGAGCCACTCAAATACCACAGTGCTTGGCTCCCTCCCACCAGCAGTAGGCTCTTCTCTCCCAAGCACACCAACAAAAAATAAAATGGGGAGGTGGCAGGAGAACACACCCAGAAAACCACTCTCCATCCAGTGGCCTGGCGCTCCCATGCACTCTCCACCTAAAGACATCTGGAAGTCCAGGAAAGTATTTCCTCCCCAGTAGGCATCACAGCAGGGATATAGCTAAAGTTCATACAAAGCTGGAAGAACAAAGATTAGCACTATAAGGGCTCAGAAAACTAAATAGTCATTGAAACTATAGCCCACAAAATCAGGCCAGACCCTACTAGGCCTAAACAGGCAACTGCCTGCTAAAATAGAAGATTTAAATACAGCCCAGTGTCCTAACATAATATTCAAAATGTGAAGGATACAATCTAAAATGACTTCATATTACAACTAGGAAAATCACAACATGAATGAGAAGACAATTAACAGATATCTGTATTGAGATGATTCAGATCTTATAATATTAACATTCTGAAGTGGCCTCCATAAAATATTCCAAGTAATTATTCAGTCCCTGGAGATAAATTTTAAAAATTAGAAAACCTTAAGAAAAAAATTGATGTTATTTTTTAAAAAGTGGGGGAGGGAGTGAGGACCAACACAAGGCCCAAACTTCACCTGTATGTATACCACTTATGAACCTAATCCTTACTTGTACCCCACATCTACAAAATAAAATATTTTTAAAAGAACTAAAAAATACAATAACTGAAAGCAAATAGTAATGTAAAGAAAAAAGAAGATAGAATCAGTGAACCTGAAGACAGATTGATAGAATATACTCAATCTGAACAACAGAGAAAAAAAGATGGAAGATAAAATGAATAGAGTCACAAGAATCTGAGGACAATGATGGAAGCTCTAACATTCACATTATTGGTTCAGAGAGTAGAAACAACATTTATAAGAAAATCCTGAACAGGCCTCTGTCAATTAAGGTAACTGAATTCACAATTTAAAACAGGCCCACAAAGAAAACTCACAGCTTAGAAGTCATCAGCAGTGAAATATATCAAACATTTAAGGAAAAAATTAAACCAATGTACACAAATCCTTCCAGAAAGTAAAAGAAAAGGAAACAACTTCCAACATATTTTATGAAGCCAATATTAACATTGATAAAGAACAAGAAAATGTATAGAACAGTGTCACCTAATGTACATAGAACATTTCAAATACTTAACAAAATATTACCAAATCAAATCCAACAAATATGAAATAATAACATAGGATGAAGTGGAGTTTGTTTCAAAAATGGAAGATTGGTTCAGCATATGAAAATTAAACAATGCAAGAACCATAGAATAAGATTAAATAAGAAAAATCACAAGATCATCTCAATTAATACAGAAAAACAGTTTTGTTCTAAATTGATATCTATTCATTATAAAAACTCTCAGCAAACAAGCAATAGAATAAACTTTCTGAAACTAAAGGGTATCTACAAAAACTTACAGTAAATATCACACTTAATAGTGGAAAAAAGAATGATTTCCTCCTTAAGGAACAAGGCATGGATAGCTACTCTCTCATTACTTCTATCCGACATTGTATTGGAGGTCTTATCCAGTACAATAAGGAAAGAAAAATAACAAAAATATGCAGGTAGGAAATAAAGAAGCAAATTTATTCTCAGTATGCTTATCTATGCAGAAATGCTAACAAAAATCTACAAAAAAACTACTAGAACTAATAAGTGAGCATAGCAACGTTACAAAATAAAAGGTAAATATGCAAAATCAGTTGTTGTATTTACTAGCAATTAATAATCAGATATTATTTTAATATTACTTACAATACCATCAAAGCATATACAATACTTAAGTATAAATTTAACGAGACCTCAAGACATGTACACTTGAAACTACAAAACATGGTTGAAAGAAATTAAACTCAAGACCTAACTACATTGTATTAATAATTCTGTGTGAAAAATTGACAGAATCAAAACAGAGTCAGTTGCATTAAACATACTAAAAGAGCCAGGGAAGATTATGAAGGGAGAGTTCTTATGTATATATGCCTAATAACAAGTATCACAAAAGATCTTGCAACACCCATAACCTTGCACAATACTTTGAGAGGACATCTACCCAGCAACTGCTTGTCCAGTCTCAAACTGGAGCTACCTTTGTTATTGATCTCTGTAGCCAAGGATATTTATCTCAGAACAATTATGTAACCTTCCTCATTTTTTTCATTAAAAACCTTTGTCCTCCTTTGCCTCTCTGAATATACACATAGCTTCCTAGGGTATGCATGTTCCCATTGAAGTGCCTATTTACTGAATAAATATTTTTTTTAGAGAATCTTCCTTTTTGTTATTTAGATTGACAACTATGTACATAAGTCAGAAGACTCGGTATTATTAAGATATTAATTCTCTACAAATTGATAGATTCAGTGTAATCCCAGCCAAAATCCCAATGTGCTTATCTTGTATATATTGAATAGACTAAAATTAATTTAGACATGTAAAAGACCTAGAAGAGCAAAAACAAGTTTATAAAAAAAAGATCAAAGTTAGAGGACTCACACTACTTGATTCCAATATTTACTATAACACTTCAGTGATCAAGCAGTATTTATCAATATAAACATAAACATGATTATTAGAACTGATTAGAAACCCACACATATATAGTGACTAGATTGTATCATGGTAACCGCATACAAAAAAAGAAATAAATAAGAAGAAAAATAAGCAAAGGAAATAAAGAATATGTCTTATAAAAATTAATTCCAAATAAGACCTCTCCCGTCATGGCCTTGCATAAAAGATTACATTATTGTTGTCTTTGGAGAAATCTCAAGTATTTAGAGTTTCAAAATAAAGAGTTACTCGGGTCAGATGTGGTAGCTCATGCCTGTAATTCAAGCACTTTGGGAGGCCAAGGTGGGAGGATCGCTGGAGTTCGGGAATTCAAGACCTGCCTAGGCAACACAGCAAGACTTTATCTCTACAAAAATAAAAATAAAAAAATTGGCTGGGAGTGGTGACACATGCCTTTTGTCCCAGCTACTCAGGAAGCTGAGGCGAAGGACTGCGTGAGCCCAGAAGGTTGAGGCTGCAGCGAGTTAGCATCATGACAGTGCATTCCAGCCTGGGCAACAGAGTGAGACCCTGACTCAAAATAAATAAATAAGTAAATAAATAAGAGTAACCTTATTCAAAAGCTGTAACTATACTGGCAGCTTCTTTTATACATAATCTAATTACTTTTTAATTATAGACTATTATCTATATTTAAAAATAACAATTTATAATTCTGCTTTATTTTCTTGGTAGACTTATTTCCAACAATTTCATTTCCTTTCATTTCTTCTTCAATTTCATTCAAATTTTAAATAATCATTCTGTTATACTATATGACTAGGAAGCTGGATTTTCTGTCTTTCTCATACAAATAGGTTCATTTCCTTCTCTAAGAAAAAAGAAGCCAGGCTCGGTGGCTCAGCCTGTAATCCCGCGCCTTGGGAGGCTGAGGTGAGTGGATTGCCTGAGCCCATGGGTTTGAGACCCGCCTGGGCAACTTGGCGAGACCTCATCTCTACAATAAAATCAAAAAATTAGCCGGGCGTGGTAGCGTGCACCTGTAATTCCAGCCACTTGGAAGGCTGAGGTGGAAGGATCCCCGGAGTCCAGCAGATCGAGGCTGCAGTGGCCGGGAGCAGCCACTGCACTCCAGTCTGGGTGACAGAGTGAGACTCCAACTCAACAACAACAACAACAAAAAACTAGGAAAAAGTACTATTTCTATACTTGTCACTATTACAAAAATCTTGCTTACTATTTCTGCCCAGGCTCATTACAGTTTTCTGACATATCACTGGACAGTGCCCTCACAGATGAAATTTAAAAAATTCTATGGGAGCAGCAAGTCACACCACATGTGTTCTTATACAATCTTTGTACAATACCTTGCTAAGAGTTTCTCAGGTATCAGACATTTTATAACTCCTCAGCTTTAGAGATAAGGAGACAGAAGTCCAGAACGTCTGACAGAAAATTGACACGGCTAGAAAATGACAAAGTTGAATTTACCACATTTCTTTAACTCAGTGTTCCATCTGTTTTAATAATACATATAAATAATTACTAGAGTCTATGAAAGAGGCTGTAGGACATTGAAGCGAGGTTAATGAGGACTAGAGAAATCAAGAAAATCTTGTCAGGAAAAAAGAAAAAAACACTTGACTTTGACTTTGAAGGATGCCTTAGATTATAAAAGGTGATGAATGTGAATGACATGCTGGGTGGCCTTGAAGCAGCCCTGTGTCACATTGGCACTTGGATCTCAAGATTTTCTCACGGAAACATTTCTTTGGTAACAACACCCTGGTTTGATTGAGGGAACTTCTATGGCTCCCTTGGATGGAGCCTTTGGCAGGACAGTTGATAAAGAGACTGCCGTCCTTCCGTCAATAAATAATATGGTAACTCAGGTGGGATTTGGATCAAGCAGGAGAATGGTTAGAACTGATTCATCCCCATAGTTGTACCCTGGGAGTTCTGCTACTACTGACTTCTCTGGAACTGCCCCAGCTCCCATACATTTTAAAGCATGATATTTTGGGGGGAGGGGGAAGCTTTGCTTTCAGTCCTGTGAAATTCTCAAAGTCTTATCAAGCTGTATTATTAATTTTCCCCCTAAATTAGCCACAGTCAGATTCTATTGCTTGCAACCACTATAATCTACTAGATACAATCAATAGGTGAGATGAGTTCAGAACTGAAAACTCTCTGTTTTATCCAGTACTGGGTAATTTTAAAAACTGTCATTTTCAATATAGCCATGTAACATTCTTTCTGGAACATTCTGATGAAAATAGTACAAAGCATCATCTGCAATACTGTTATTCAATATGCCCTGCTTGTAAATGACTTGTCTTATTCTACTATTCCCCCCTCGAGTCTGTCTTTCATACTATAAGAGACAAATTTTCCTTTAACTCCCTTTTCTGTGGCATCACGGAATGTTAGAGCTTAAGGGGCCTCATAGGTCAGCAAGTCCAGTTTCTTAGCATGAGGTAAAAATCTGACACACAAGTGGTGAAACAGCAAGTACAAGATTAACAAATACCTTCAAGGAGTGCTAGACCAAAAACCAAGCCTAGAATTATTACTTGTTTCAGTGCCCTTCGTCTGACACCACCTCTCCCCTCTCCCTTAACTTTCCTCCCCTTCCCTCTCTTCTTCTCTTCCTTCTGTTCCCAAACCTTCATGGACTTCGCATTGCCCAGCTTATTAAATCTAAACTCCTTGGCCTGAATTCAAGGCTCTTCCCTATTATATGAGGGGAGACTCCCAGAAAACTAGAATTCTCTTTTGGAGGGCAGATTTTGTACAGCGCAGGCTTTCCTTGGCTAGGTAAGTGTTCTAGGAACCCATCAGCATCAGTGAACCAACCAGCTGACATTGTTGTGAGAGGCTACGTTTGGCTTCAGTCAATTGTTTTTGGAGACTCTTTCAACATGTTTGCCCATTTCACAATGGGTGCTTTATGAGTGCACCTGCCCACACTGTGCTGAGTGTTCAGCAGTTTTTGATCAAAAATGGCACGACCTCTGTGCTGCTGTTTCTCAAACTCATCATTACACCAAAGGGCCATGTTTTGAGGTGGCATTTTTAAGACTCCTATACACATATACATACACATATACTTATGCATATATGTGTCTATATATAAAGTAGGCTTGAATATAAGTTTCATAAGTTATTTGTTAATTTCACCTGCAACTTTCAGCTTTGGATCAATTTACTTACAATTAAATCACTGAATGACCAATTAAGCAAAGCCAATTTGACTAGGAATATATTCATAAAATGAATAGTTTCAAAAATTTTTGAAACTTACTAAAACCTGTTTTTAAACTCTATTGTTTTTAATATGGTCAATGAATAAAATACACTTTTGTTAAAATTAATGTGAATTTTTATATGTATTGGTTCTTCCTGATGTCATGAAGATGTTATTTACAAAATGTATTTCTTGAAGATCTATTCTTATTTGTAAAATAGTGGTTAAGGTCACAGAATAGGAGCCAGATTGCCTGGATTCAAATCTTTATTCCACCACTCACTAGCTATATAATCTTGGATAAGTTAACTCTCAAAGACTCGTTGTCCTCCTCTGCAAAATGGGAATAGTAACAACGATTGAGGACTAAATTCTGACCTTTTTTCTTTACTTTGCCAATTTCCAACTAAAAGGCCTGGAGAGACAGGTTTTTTAATTAACGTTATACAATATTTACTTTTCAACCTGACTCTCACATAACATCATTTAATAGATAAATAAGAAAAATCAAGGTATTTTATGACTCTGTAAAGCTGTCTTTGGGGACTTTAGAGACTCTTTAGGACACTCACCTATTATCTCTGAAGTCTGTCCCCACTCATGAAGCTTCATCTACATATCAAGAAACTTGATTCCCTTATTATTCCATTATTCCTCAAGTTGCCCATTTCCTTTACTCCTTTCAAAATATCTTAGATAACTCTTGCTAACTAATTGCCAGTCAGGAAATCGTTAAATCTCCCTATAGCCTGCAAGCCCCCACCTGAAGACCTGCCTCTCCAGAGGCATATATTGATTTATTTTTCTTGTAACTTCTGTCCTCTTAAAATATACATAACCAAGCTGCAATTCAACCATGTCAGGCACATATTTTCAGCACCTCCTGGGGATGAATGTCACAGGCCTAAGGTCACTCACATTTGGCTCAGTATAAAACAGAGAATTCATTCTTGTCCAAACCTCATCATTCATTCATGCAAGTCAGAACATTTTTTCCAATGGGCTATGATGATTGGCCTAATGACCAGAAAAAAAGTTTAAATAGATCTGGAGAAAGACAAGTATTACCTTGCAAGTCATTTGCTTCAGGTGAGATTTACACAGTTATAGTTGTTCTACAAACCTGCCAACACTTAGTATGAGCTTTTCAATTGTAGGCATTGTAATAGGTGGTGTATAGTGATATCTCACAGTTTAATTTGTATTTACTTAATGACTAATAATGTTAGGAAGTTTTAATATACTTTTCATTCTGCTCTTATTTCTTAGAGTTTTACATGATAATTTTTTCATCAAAGAAAGGAGAATCCTTATCACTCACTAATCTGCACACTATTTTTTATGTAAGACAGCAGAAAACATCATGTCCAAATGTGATTCTTGTTTCTGCTAGTCAAAGATAGACTTTTCTTCCAGATTCTGTTATCTGAAACCTCTTCAGAACTACAGTGAACTGGATATTTCCTGCCTGGAGTCCAAAAACTAAGGAACATATGAAGAGAATTTGAATAATTTTTTCATCAAGCTCATGACACTGGAAATCACAGGTGTCTTCCAAATATGAATGGAATCAGTGCTAAAATTTTTCCAAATCAGATATTGTATATAGGGATAAAATCTATCTTTGAAGAGAGAAAATATAAATTATAAAGCCTAATATAAGTATAATATAATATTATCAAATCTTAAACATCACAAACCATCCTGATGCTGAGCAGATTGAAATAAAATGTGTATAACTTAGGTGAGTTGTGAAATAGTTGGTGAACTTCTGGGTTGAGTATTGGACATTCCCAACACAAAGAAATATAAATTTTATATTATATGCATTTAAAAATCAGTAGGTACCCTATGAATATGTACAACTATTACTTGTTGATTAAATCAATAAAATTGTTAAAAAGTGAAGTAGCTCTAATATGAGGAGCCCTCCAGGTATTCTCATACTTTTACAGCTGCTATGCCCTTGGACTTGGCTATACATTCTCCTCTTATGAGGCAAAGGTCTCCTCATCACATGGTCTGTTCTTAAGTACAGACCTTTGGAAAGAGTCTTCCCTTCATCCTCCAGATATTGTTTAAACAACTCTCACCATATGTTTCACTTACCCTTGTAACTAGGGTGACCACATAATTCTTTATCAAAATAGGGATACTTTTGAGAGTGAAAATGGGTTGTCACATTAGGACAATGGGTAGAAGCCAGGACTAATTTGGGCAAACGAGGACTTCTGTTCATTCTAATTATAAATTTTTATTGCTACATTTGTTTCTGAACCTTCCTTTTCAAGTAAGTAAACAGTGTTTTGCTTGTGGTAGGATTTAGTTACCATTATAATAATTTACTTATGTAATTAATTAATGTCTAAGGAGACTAGAGAGGGGAACATCTCCAATTCACCAATGGCAATAGTGACTGGAAACTAGAACTGGCAGGTATTAGGGATGGAGAGGACCAAGACAGTAGTAAGAATAAAGAAGAGAATAAGTAAGGAAAATTCTAGATAACGTATGCACATACACACTCACACAAACACACACACATACATAAACACATTTTGCAACAAGTTGAACCATGGCTGCTTTTTGTAGAGTTAAATAAAATAATGACAAAGCTTTAAGACTTGTAGTCCAAGCAGTTTTCTGTCAAGAAATTAAGGGAAAGTTTTAAAGTCAGAGTCTCATGTGGTTAGTGTTTGCTTCATCTTGTATTTCCAAAGATTGGGAAACGCATGTACTGTCATGACTTTGAATTGCTTTAATCAAATAACAATGAATTACTGATGCATAGTAAGCATTGATGTTGTTATCAATATCTTTATAAAAATAAATGCTAGTAATTTATTGGCTATTCTGAAAACAGGAGATTTTGTTTACAGCAGAAGACAGAGAGGTGATTAGAGCATTGAACACTAGAAAAGAGGTTGGTCTGACTTGGGTTGTTACTAGAGAATTCACACAGGCAGCCTGAAGGCACCAGTGCTAGGGAAGCAGAGAGGAATACAAAGGTATGAAAGTGATCCAAAGAATCTGACTTTCTTTGTATTTCTGTCCTGGGTTCAGTCATGGTGTCTATGAAGACCTTCTGTGCTGCTTGTTATGGCACATGTCATGGCATATGGCCCTAAGATCACCAACATGAAGAAAAGATCAAATGCACAACATGCAGAAGCAATAAAGCTGAACCCTAATTTCTTCCAGTCTCAATAGATGGGGCCATTTTCCCCAGTTCCTGAAACTAGAACAGGTCTGTTCTGTGGCTGACTTTCACCAGAATTTTTTTGTTATCTCATTGAAAGGAACAAATACTGCAAAGTCAAGGGGAATCTGAGATTTGGGGGAGCTGAGAGGTCTGTATGCCAATTTGGGGTTTTGTTTGTTTGCTTTTTATTATAAAACAACCTTAAAACAGCCCAGGGAGGTGTGTAGCCTCCTCACAGAAATCTATCACACAAGTATCTTTGTCAAATACCTGTCTGTGGAGGTTTGACTGCCCTTCCCACATCTCAGGCTGTCAATACACTCTATCAGCACACCTGCACTCTCCCACTGTCTTCCTCAAACACTTTTATAGTATATAACATATTTTCCCATGTTCTTTCAGATAAAGCTCAAAAGCCTAAGCACAGCATGCAATGCTTCCTGTTTGCCTCCATGTTTTAGGATTTCCATGTCATGGTTCCTTTCTAATTTGGTCTTGAGGTCTCACTCTTGAAAATGGCTGTAAGCCAAAATAGTCACTCCCTAGGAGAGCCCTGGAATGGAGTTAAGTTGGGATTGCGTGTCAGGTGAGATACAATAAGGAAGTGAAACCAAAATGCACGAAACAAAAGGAATGTATTACAGGTTTCAGAGGTGTTATGGATGCCAGTGGAAGACTGACAAGAAGTCTGAAGGTGGCAGAGAGTGCAACCAGTGGGTGGAGAGAGAATGAGAGTGAAAGAGAAAGAGAGAGAGAACCTGTGGGGCTACATATTTATTAAGGTCATGGTTGTCATCCTTTAGGTTTTCCCATAGGGGTTGTAGACTGGCCAATTTAAAGAAAACACACATGAAGGGGAGAATTTATTTACATGACTCTGGTGTTCACCATTAGGTTTAAACACGGTCAGCGATTGTGGGAGGCATTGGGGACTGAGTCAATGGGATGAGGAACAAGTGTCTACATCACAAACAACCACGCAGGGAAGGGAAGTTTCAACTAGGCCAAAGGTGACAGGGTACCACTAATTTCAAACAATGGATGCCGAGGCAGCAACCACATTAAACAAAGTTATGACACTATGTCTGTAGTTACCCAACAACAGCCAACTATTGCGTGTTTTGTGCTTCTTTTCATACTTCCCTACTTTGCAATGTGCTACCTCTCACCTTCTTTCCAACTATCCTTTTGTGGAGTAGTTAATCAGCATTTAAACCTCAGTTTAAGGATTAATGAACTTCTCTTATTTCTCACAAGTAGGATTAACCATTTCATTTTTTGGGTACTCACCTAAACTGGCACCAATTTTTATGATAGTAAATAACAATGTTTGATTGTATTTACTTATATAGAGGGCACACATTTCAACCCACTGACTCAAGTTTCATTTTGTTAAATCAACATGGATCAATCAGTCTTCAAGCCCTACCTTTTGAAGGGGTTGAGGAAGTCCATTTCATCATTGGATAATGCTAAATCATTCTGATTCTTGCTAAGATGCTAGTTCATCTAAATTGCTATAGTTTCATGCTTCATCCTTCCAAGTAGCTGGAACTACAGGCATGTGCCACCATGCCCAGCTAATTTTTCTTGATTTATTATAAAGAGGAGGTCTCCCCAGGTTGCCCAAGCTGGGCTTGGGCAATCCTCATGCCTCTGCCTCACAAAGTACTGGTATTACAGGTGTGAGACACTGGGTCTTGCCTTGTAAAGAATATTTTAAAGGATACAATTAAGACCTCTTGGGAAAGATGGCAGCCAAGCCAGTTGGACTATGCGAGTCCCAGTGTGAGTGTCTAAAAAATTTTGTGTATGTGCCGGTGAGTGAGTGGGCATGTGAGTGGTTAACTGAGTGAGGGCTAGGGAGCTAGTGACCAGGGCTCTCCTGGTGCAGCTGCTGGTACCACAGCATTTGAGCTTGGACCCTAGCGATTCCTGGGATGCAGAACAAGCGCCATTTTCACTTTCTTCTCTTTTCTTTTTTTCTTTTTAATTAACAAACC
>CAUYQG010277041.1:0-19518 GCA_963574415.1 Tarsius wallacei
TTTTTTTTTTTTTTGAGTTGGAGTCTCACTCTGTCGCCCAGACTGGAGTGCAGTGGCCGCTCCCAGCCACCGCAGCCTCGACCTGCTGGGCTCCGGCAATCCTTCCGCCTCAGCCTTCCGCGTACTGGAACTACAGGCGAGCGCTACCACGCCCGGCTTGTTTTTGATTTATTGTAGAGATGAGGCCTCGCCAAGTTGCCCAGGTGGGTCTCGAACCCGTGGGCTCAGGCATTCCACTCACCTCAGCCTCCCCAGGCGCGGGATTACAGGCTGAGCCACCGAGCCCGGCTTCAAGTGTTGACTCTTAATAGCTAATGTGATGATATCAAGAAGCGGGGCCTTTAAGAAGTGATTAGACCATGAAAGTTCCTCTCTCATGAATGGGATTAAGATTTCGATAAAAGAGGCTTCTTGCTGCAGCCTCCAGTTCTTTTGACCTTCTGCCTTCCCCATTTGTGAAGACAGAGTGTTTCTCCCTTCTGGAGGATGCTGCAGCAAGAAAGCAGAGAATAGGGCAACCCCCTCGGGTCCCCTTCTATTGTGGGAACTTTTCTGTCCTCTTAATAAATCCTGCTTTCAAAAAAAACAGGGAATAGTCCTCACCAGAAAAAAGAGAATCTGCCAGTGCCTTGATTTTGGACTTCCCAGCCTCCAAAACTGTGAGAAATAAACTTCTGTTCTTGGTCAATGGCTCATACCTGTAATCCCAGCACTCTGGAAGGCCTGGGTGGGAGGATTGCTTGAGCCCAGGAAGTTTCAGACCAGCATAGACAACACAGTGAGACCTTATCTCTACCAAAAAACAAAAAATTAGCTGGACGTGGTGGCACACGCCTTTAGTCCCAGTTACTTGGGAGACTGATGTGGAAGGATCGCCAGAGCCCAGTAGGTTGATGCTGGGGTGGCTATGAGCATGCCACTGTACTCCAGCCTGGGCGACAGAGTGAGACTCCAACTCAAAAAAAAAATTATGGTCTCTATATATTATATTACCCAGTCTCAGATATTTTGTTATAGCAGCACAAAACAGACTAAGACACTCAGTGCCTCTGCTCAAGCTGTTCCCTTTGCCTGGGATGTTCTTTCTTATTTTTTTCTACCAAATGAATTTGGATTGTCTCATCTTACAAGCTTTCTCTTACCTCCTGGAGAAAAAGTTTTGTTCTGGCTTCCTATAGCTTTTGTGTGTACTTTATTTTTTATTTTATTTTATTTTTGAGTCTGATTCTTGCTCTGTCGCACAGACTGGGGTGCAGTGGCACACTCACGGCCATCCCAGCCTCGATCTGCTGGGCTCACGTGATTCTTCTGCCTTAGCATTCCAAGTAGCTGGAATCACAAGCGTGCACCACCACACCTGGGTAACTTTTTGATTTATTGTAGAGATGAGGTTTCGCTATGTTGCTCAGGCTGTTCTCGAATCACTGAGCTCAGGCAATCCTCTCACCTCTGCCTCCCAAAATGCCGGGATTACAGGCATGAGCCACCTGCCTGGCCAATATACTTGATATTTTAAAATAAATACAAGAAACATTTTAAGATATACATTTATAGATCATGAAAAGTATTAATTTTAAAAAGATATTGGAAATTGTGAGAGGTATGCTAAATTTGCCAAAAAATATGTTGTTCTTTACTTGTCATGCTTTTTTTTTTTGTCAGTCTCACTCTGTTGCTCAGATTGGAATGCAACGGCATGCTCATAGCCACCACAGCCTCAACCTACTGGGCTTAGGAGATTCTTTCACCTCAGCCTTCCCGGTAACTGGAACTACAGGCACGTGCTACCATACCCAGCTAATTCTTTTGATTTATTGTAGAGACCGGGTCTCGCCAAGTTGTTCAGGCTACTCTCAAAATCCTGGACGCAGGCAACCCCCTCACCTCTGCCTCCCAAAGTGCTAGGATTACAGGAATGAGCTGCCACACCCAGACTTGTCATGCTATCTTGATTCCCAATGTTTAGCTGGATACATGGTTCACCAGATCATATACAACATTTCCCAGACTACCTTGCAGTTATGTTTGACCACATAATTAAGTTCTGATCTGTAGGATGTGGGTCCAAGTGATATGCGCAAAATCAGGTGCTGTAAACGGGGAAAAAGCATTTTTCCTTACTTCCCTTGGGTGGTAGGCCATGCAGGGCCATCCAGACAGGTGAGATACCTAGAGATATTGAGCAACAATGTAGTAGGAGGCCAGCTCCCTGACACTGCAAAACTAGGTTGTTAACAGATGAGAAAGAAACTTTTATTTATTTACTTTTATTATTATTTTTTGAGTCAGAGTCTCACTCTACTGTCCAGGCTGGAGTATGGTGGCACGCTCACGGCCAACACAGCCTCGACCTGCTAGGATCAGGAGATTCTTCTGCCTCCACCTTCCAAGAAGCCAGAACCACAGGCGCACACCACCATGCCTGGCTAATTTTTTGATTTATTGTAGAGACAAGGTCTTACCAAGTTGCCCAGGCTTATCTCTAACCCTTGGGCTCTGGCAAACCTCTCGCCTCCGCCTCCCAGCATGCTGGGATTACAGGCATGAGCCACTGAGCCCAGCTTATTTGTTTTTGTTTGTTTGTTTGTTTGTTTGTTTTTCCAAGTTGGAGTCTCACTCTGTCGTCCAGACTGGAGTGCAGTAGCCGCTCCCGGCCACCACAGCCTCAGCTTGCTGGGCTCCGGCGATCCTTCCGCTTCAGCCTTCCAAGTAGCTGGAACTATAGGTGCACGCTACCATACCCGGCTAATTTTTTGATTTATTGTAGAGATGAGGTCTCGCCAAGTTGTCCGGGCAGGTCTTGAACCCGCGGGCTCAGGCAATCCACTCACCTCAGCCGCCCAAAGTGCTGGGATTACAGGCTGAGCCACCGAGTCCGGCTTGTTTGTTTGTTTTTTGAGTTGGAGTCTCACTCCATTGCCCAGGCTGGAGGGCAGTGGCATGTTCACGGCCACCTCAGCCTTCCAAGTAGCTGGGACTACAGGCATATGCCACCTCGCCTGGCTAATTTTTTGATTTATTGTAGAAATGAGGTCTCGCCTAGTTGCCCATGCTGGTCTTGAACCTGTGGGCTTAGGCAATCCTCTCACCTCGGCCTCCCAAAGTGCTGGGATTTTAGGCATGAGCCACCACATCTGGTCTATTTATTTTTTAATGACAGGATCTGGTTCTGTCACCTAGGCTGGAGTGACAGTCAAAGCTCACTGCAGCCTGAAACTCCAGGACGCAAATGATTCTCCCACCTCAGTCTCCCGAGTAGCTGGGATTACAGGAGCCAGCCACCATACACGGTTGCATGTGTACTTTGATTCTCTGTTAGAACAGTTGAATATATACCTTGATTAATCTTGATTCAGAACTATGGAATTATATGGTAAACACTGTTATCTTGCTGGTGTAACCTCATTTGGAGACAACATTAGACTTTTAAATACAGGACTTTTTTGTGAGAAAAACATAGGAAGCTCATTACAAAGAAATTGTCCATCACTACAAAACATCGGAAATAACCTACAGTAAATCAACATGAAAGGGGTTAGAGAACTAATGATTTATTAATTCAAAGAAAAATTGCAGCCATTAAAATAATGACAATTATGTGTCAGGGTACAATAAGTTTTGAAGTGAGATGCTAAGTGAAAAAAAGATTATAAAATAAGCCAGTCACAGTGGCTCAAGTCTATAATCCCAGCACTTTGGGAGGCTGAAGTGAGGGGATTGCCTGAGCCCACGGGTTCAAGAACAGCCTGGGAAACTTGGTGAGACCTCATTTCTACAATAAATCAAAAAATTAGCCAGGCATGGTAGCGCACGCCTGTAGTTCTGGCTACTTGGAAGGCTAAAGTGGAAGGGCTGCCTGAGCCCAAAAGGTCAAGGTTGTGGTGGCTGTGAGAGTGCCATTGCACTCCAGCCTGGGCGACAGAGTGAGACTCCAACCCAAAAAAAAACAAAAAACAAAAAAGCGGGTAACGTCCAGGCGTGGTGGCGCACACCTGTGGTCCTAGCTACTCAGGAGGCTGAAACGGAGAGTTGCTTGAGCCCAGGAGTTTGAGGCTGCTGTGATTGGGCCACTGCACTCAACCTGGGTGAAAGAATGAGACCCTGACTCAAAAATGAATAAATAAATAAATGGCAGCAATAAGGGAGGTCAGTGAAAATGCAGTATAAAGAGTCCCAAAATTGACTTCTTCAGAAAACTGGTAAGCATTTTCAGAATTAACATTGTGAGAACTGTGGAACCGTTGTGTCAAAGGATTGCAACAACCTTTGCAATTATTATTGGGGGGCTATTATTCAAGAAGGTGGGTGAATCTCAGAGAGCAGAGCAAGCTTTGTGACCGTTTAACTTGCCCTAGACCCATGCCCTGTCCTCCAGGTTCACAGTACCTTCAAAAATAATGACCTTCAAACATGCTGCAGCATGGCAACCACTACGGGAAGAAGAATGGAGCTGAAAGCCTTTCAAAGACTCGTTCCCAAATGGTTGTCATTATTTGGCCTGTCTGGTGGTTCCCTGAAATACCTCAGTGGTAAGGTTGTCAATATTTGGCCTGACTTGGAGCTCATCCAGTGTGAATCTCTTCTCCCTAGGGGAATTTTTTTTTAGGGCAATTACAGGGAAGAGTTTTAGTATTGTGACTGCCCAAGGCAGTGTATATCAATTGGGCCAAATAATACACTTAAAAGAAAACTTAAAAGGAAATGTTAGAGAATAGATGTCCATAAGGGCTTTGAAAGCTCTGACATATTCCTGGGAATCTAGAAGGCCATGCACATCATAGGTCAGTGTGCGTGCTCAGGGATGTGTATGTGCTTAGGAAAGAATCCAGAAGGCCCTAAGTTGAACTTGGTTGAATTTGCAGCACTGTTCAAGCAGGAAGTAAAGGCTAAGGTGGAGGTATAAACTGCCTGCCTGTGCTTTGAAAGCGTGTCTCAACAGGCACTCAGAGCCCCTCTGCAAAGATTCAGAGACTTATTGGTTCCAGGTACCTAAAGCTATCTTTGTCCCACTATTAGCTGACCACAAAGCTAACCAACCATGTAGAGACTTCAGTGGTCTCACATGACAAAGAATACAAACTTCACAGAATTAGTTTAGGAAAGTCACTAAACAATTATTACAACAAGCAGTAGTGACAATAAATCCTGGGGAAGGAGAAAAGATGATTCCTAGAGTTGTCACATTATATTATTTGAAATGCCCAGTTTTCAACAACAACAAAAAGAGAGAACTTCCCAAACCATTCTATGAGGCAAATATTACCCTGATTCTAAACGAGATAGGCATCACAAGAAAACTACAGACCAACATCTTTTATGATTGTTGATGTGAAAATTCTCAGTAGAATATAGCAAACTGGTCGGGCATGATGGCTCGCACCTATAATCCCAGCACTTTGGGAGACCAAGGTGAGATGATTGCCTGAGCTCACAGGTGCGAGACCAGCCTGGGCAACTTGGTGAGACCTCACCTCTAGAATAAATCAAAAAATTAGCCGGGCGTGATGGCGCGTGCCTGTAGTTCTAGCTACCTGGAAGGCTGAGGCGAAAGGATCGCCAGAGCCCAGCAGGTCAAGGCTGCGGTGGCCATGAGCGTGCCACTGCACTCCAACCTGGGCAACAGAGTGAGAGTCCAACTCAAAAAAAAAAAAATACTACCAAACTGAATCCAGCAGCATATAAAAAAGAATTATTAAAAGAAAACTGTTTCTCTACTCATTTCCTTTTTTTTTTTGAATCGGAGTCTCACCCTGTCGTCCAGGCTGGAGTGCAGTGGCATGCTCATGGTTAATGCAGCCCTGCAGCCTCAACCTGCTGGCCTCAGGCAATCCTTCTGCCTCAGCTTTCCAGATAACTGGAACTACAGGCATGCGCCATCACACCCTGCTAATTTTTTGGTTTATTGTGGAGACAAGATCTTGTTGCCCAGACTGGTCTCAAACCTCTGAGCTAAGGCAATCCTCTCGATTCTGCCTTCCACAGTGCTGGGATTACAGGTGTGAGCCACTGTGTCTGGCTTCTCTATTCATTTCTGACACCAAATATATAACTTTTTTCTATACCAACCAATTATCTGACACCCGCTGGTGTCCTACAATTCAATTCGATTCTTTTTTTTTTTTTTTTTTTGAGTTGGAGTCTCACTCTGTCACCCAGACTGGAGTGCAGTGGCTGCTCCCGGCCACTGCAGCCTCGACCTGCTGGGCTCCGGCGATCCTTCCGCCTCAGCCTTCCGAGTAGCCGGAATCACAGGTATGCACTACCACGCCCAGCTAATTTTTTGATTTACTGTAGAGGTGAGGTCTCGCCAAGTTGCCTAGGCAGGTCCAATTCAATTCAATTCTAACACTATCAACCTGGAGTTAGCATCAGATCTCACAAGTTCAAGGGCTCACTTCAGCACAACTACCCCCACTCAGATGCCAACCACAAGTAGCAGGTCCCCAGGTCACCTACACTTCTGCCCAACTTGACTGCAAATCAGAGGTTCCCACATCTCAGGGTCAATAATTTGCTGTAATGGCTCACAGAACTAAAGGAAACACGTTTACTGGTTTATTATAAAGGACAATATAAATGATATGAATGAGCAGTCAGATGAAGAGGTACATAGGGCAAGGTCCAAAAGAGTCCCAAGCTTCTGTCCCCCTGGAGTTAACATGTACCATCCTTCTGGCATGTGGACACATTCACCAACTCAGAATCTTTCCAATCCCCTAGTTAGAGTGTTTACAGAGGTTCCTCTATGTAGGTGTGATTGATTAAATGATTGGCCATTGGTGGCTGACTCAATCTCCAGCCCCACTCCCCTCCCTGGGGTCAAGAAGTAGCGCTGAATGCTCCTGAATTCACAGGGTTGGTTTCTCTGGCAGCCAGCTCCATCCTGAAGCTATCTAGGGACTTTCAGCCACCAGTCATCTCACTATGTTGTACATAACATAAACTCAGGCACAGCTGAAAGAGCCTTGTAATAAATAACAGAAGACATTTCTATTACCTCTATACTCAGGAAATTCCAAGGGTTTTAGAAACTCTGTGCCAGGAAACAGGGATGAAGACCAAATATATTTTTCTTATTATATCACAGTTATAACACCATGATCAAATGAGATTTATCCAAGTAAAATTGGTTCAACATATGAAAAGTAATTAATGTTATACACCATACTAATAGAATAAAGAGAAAACACATGATCATCCCAACAGATGCAGAAAAAGCATCCAACATGCTTTTATGATTAAAAGCACACACGCACATACACACTTAAAATAGGAATAGGAGGGAACTTCCTCAACCTTATAAAGAACAATTAAGAAAAATCCACGGTTAACATCATACTAAGCGGTCAAAGACTGAGAGGTTTCCCTTAAGATTAGAAACATTGGCTGGGCTCAGTGGCTCAGCCTGCAATCCCAGCACTTTGGGAGGCCGAGGTGAGTGGATTGTCTAAGTCCACAGGTTTGAGACCAGCCCAGGCAACTCGGTGAGACCTCATCTCTGCAATAAAAAATAAAAAAATTAGCCGGGTGCGATAGTGCACACCCGTAGTTCTGGCTACTTGGAAGGAAGGCTGAGGCGGAAGGATCACTGGAGCCCAACAGGTTGACGCTGGGGTGGCCGTGAGCATGCCACTGCACTCCAGCCTGGGCGTCAGAGTGAGACTCCAACTCAAAAAAAAAAAAAAAGATTAGAAATATTAAGGATGTCTGATCTCACCACTTCCATTCAGTATTGTTCTGGAGGTTCTCACCAGGGCAGTCAGGCAAGAATAAGAAATAAAAGGCATCCAGGTTGGGAAGAAAGTTGACATGAACTTGCACATACACACACACACACACACACACACACACACACACACACAACTACTGGAGCTAATAAGCTTAAAAGGTTGCAAGATATAAATATTTTTAAGTCCTATTTCGATATTCTAGCAACGAAGTATCTGAAATGTAATTAAGAAAATTCCATGTATAATAGACTAAAAAAGGATAAACTACTTAGGAATAAATTTAACAAAAGAAGTGCATGATTTATACACCAAAAATTACAAAACGTTGAAAGAAATTAAAGACATCCTGAGTTCATAGATTAGAAGACATAATGTTGTGAAGAAGGCAATACTTGGTTGGGCATGGTGGTTCACGCCTGTAATCTCAGCATTTTGAGAGGCTGAAGTGGGAGGATGGCTGGAGGTCAGAAGTTTGAGACCAGCCTGGGCAAAATAATTTTTTTTAATTAGCTGGCTTGATGGTGCATGCCTGTAGTCCTAGCTACTTAGGAGGCTGAGGTGGGAAGCTCAACTGAGCCCAGGACTTTAAGGTTACAGTGAGCTATGATCAAGCCACTGCACTCCAACCTGGGTAACAGACCAAGACTCTGTCTCTAAAAAAATATGTAAATAAATAAGACAATATTCTCCAAATTAATTTGCAGGTACAATGAAATTCCTTTCAACATTCCAACTGCCCTCCTTTTATTTTTGTGGAAATTAATGAGTTGATCTTAATATTCACATAGAAATGCAGGGGGGCTGGGCATGGTGGCTCATGCCTATAATCCCAGCACTTTGGGAAGCTGAGGCTGGAGGATCACTTGAGCTCAGGAGTTTGAGACCGGCCTGAATCCCATCTCTATAAAAAATTTAAGAATTGGCCGTGTGCACTGGTTCAAGCCTATAATCCCAGCACTTTGGGAGGCCAAGGCGAGAGGATTGCCTGACCTCGGGAGTTCGAGACCAGCCTGGGCAACTTGGTGAGATCTTGTCTCTACAATAAATCACAAAAATGAGATAGGCGTGGTAGCGCACACCTGAAGTTCCAGCTACTTGGAAGGGTGAGGTGGAAGGATCACCTGAGCCCAGCAGGTTGAGGCTGCGGTGGCCATGAGCGTGTCACTGCACTCCAGCCTGGGCAACAGAGTGAGACTCCAACTAAAAAAAAAAAAGAATGAGCCTATTGGGTACAATGTTCACTATCTGGGGAATGGGTCACCTGAGACACGATCCTCCCCATCACACAAAATGTCCTTGTAACTAACACACATGTGTATCCCCTGAATCTAAAATTAAAATAGGAAAAAGAAAAATAAATAAATAATGAATTTTAAAATTAGCCAAGCATGGTGGTGCATGTCTGTAGTTCCAGCTTCTTGGGAGTCTGATATGGGAGATGGCTGGAGCCTGGGAGTTTGAGGCTACAGTGAGCTGTGATGGCGCCACACTGCATTCCAACCTTAGCAACGGAGTGAAAACTTATCTCTAAAATAAAAAAGGAAAGAAAGAAATAAAATACAAAGGAACCAGAATAGTCAAAACCATCGTGAAAAAAGGGACAATTTGGAAGACTCACACCTTCCAACTTTAAAACTTACTACAAAGCAGTAATAATCAAGACAGTGTAGTATTGGCATCAGGATAGACATATAGTTCAACAGAATAGAATTAAGAGTCCAGAAATAAGCCTGTACACCTATGATCAATGAGTTTTTGGCAAGGGTGCCAAACCCATTTATTGGAGACAGAATAATCTTTTCAATAAGTGGTACTGGGACAACTACAGAAAAATAAAGTTGGATCCTTGACTCATTCCACATATAAAAATTAATGCAAAATAGATCCAAGACCTAAATAAATAGAACAGCTAAAACTGTAAAACTCTTATAGGCAGGGGGTGGTGGCTCACACCTGTAATCCTAGAACTTTGGGAGGCGGAGGTGAGAGGATTGCCTGAGTCCAGGGGTTCGAGATCAGCCTGGGCAACTTGGTGAGATCTTGTTGCTACAATAAATTAAAAAATTAGTCAGGCGTGGTGGCGCACACCTGTAGTTCCAGCTACTTGAAAGGCTGAGGTGGAAGGATCACCTGAGCCCAGCGGGCTGAGGCTGCAATGACCGTGAGTGTGCCACTGCACTCCAGCCTGGGTGACAGAGTGAGACTCCGACTCAAAAAAAAAAAAAAAGTGAGCCGGGCTTGGTGGCTCAGTCTGTAATCCCGCACTTTGGGAGGCTGAGGTGAGTGGATTGCCTGAGCCCGCGGGTTCGAGACCCGCTTGGGCAACTTGGCGAGACCTCATCTCTACAATAAATTTAAAAAATTAGCCGGGTGTAGTAGCGCGCGCCTGTAGTTCCAGCTACTCGGAAGGCTGAGGCGGAAGGATCGCCGGAGCCCAGCAGGTCGAGGCTGCAGTGACCGGGAGCGGCCACTGCACTCCAGTCTGGGTGACAGAGTGAGACTCCAACTCAAAAAAAAAAAAGTGAAAAGAGTGGAAGAAAATACTTGCAAATAATTTATCTGATAAATTAACCAGAATATACAAACACTTACAACTCAACAATCAAAAGATAAATAACACAATTTTCAAATGGATGAGGATTTGAATATGCATTTCTAATAAGTTATATAAAAGACCAATAAGTCCATGAAAAGATGTTTCTGCTTCATTCGTCATTAGGGAATTGCAAATTAAAACCACAGTGAGATACCACTTCACACCCACTAGGATGACTACAATTAAAAAATAGACAGCAACAAATACTGGTCAGGATGTTGGGAAATAAGAATTCTCATACGTTTCTGGTAGGAATGTAAAATGGTACAGCACCTTTGGAAAATAGTTTGGCAGTACCTTTAAAAGAGGTACCATACGGGCATCAAGGTCTGTAGCCAAGAGAATTAAAACCTGTACATGGATGTTCCTAGCAGCATGATTTGTAATAGCCAAATGTCCATCTATTGATAAATGGATAGACAAAATATGGTCTATCCATAGAATGGAATACTTTTGGCCATTACAAGGAGTTAAGTACTGATACATGCCATAACATGGATGAACCATGAAAACATTATGCTAAGATGCCAAAAACAAAAGACTGGCCAGACTCGGTAGTTCAGCCCGTAATCCCAGCACTTTGGGAGGCCGAGGAGAGTGGATTGCCTGAGCCCAAGGATTCAAGACCAGCCTGGGCAACTTGGCGAGAACTTGTCTCTACAATAAATAAAAATCAGCAATAAATAAATTACAATAAATAAAAAATTATTTACAATGAATTTTTAAAAATTAGCTGGGTGTGGTAGCGTGCACCTGTAATTCCGGCTACTTGGAAGGCTGGGACGGAAGGATTGCCGGAGCCCAGTAGGTCGACACTAGGGTGGCTGTGAGTGAGTGTGCCTTGGCACTCCAGCCTGGGCGGTGGAGTGAGACTTCAACTAAAAAAAAAAGGCCAGATTTGCATGTTTCCATTTACATGCAGTATTTAGAATAGGCAAATATACAGAGACTGAATAAGGTAGTTTAGTGGATGTTAGGAGTTGGGGAGAAAGGGAATGGGAAATGCCTGCTGATGGGCACAGGGATTTTTTTATGGGTGATGAAAATGTTCTGGAGTAAGAGAATGGCGGTATTTCCACAACCTTGTGAATACGCCAAAACCTACTGTATTGCATACTTTAAAATGGTGAATTTTAAGCCGGGCTCAGTAGCTCAGCCTGTAATCCCTCGCCTTGGGTGGCTGAGGTGAGTGGATTGCCTGAGCCCGCAGGTTCGAGACCCATCTGGGCAACTTGGCGAGACCTCATCTCTACAATAAATCAAAAATCAGCCGAGCGTGGTAGCGCGCGCCTGTAATTCTGGCTACTTAGAAGGCTGAGGCGGAAGGATCGCCGGAGCCCAGGGGGTCGAGGCTGCGGTGGCCGGGAGCGGCCACTGCACTCCGGTCCGGGCAACAGAGTGAGACTCCAACTCAAAAAATAAATAAATAAAATAAATAAATAAATAAAATGGTGAATTTTATGGTATGTGAATTATATGTTAATAAACAAAAAAGGTTACAACATAATGTGTTTTGTTCATATGGTAGGTCGGCAGCCTGTAAAATAACACACACACACACACACACACACACACACCCTGTAAAATAACACACACACACACACACACACACACACACACACACACCCGGTGATTCTCAACCTTCTGATAGTCACATCCTTGTGAAAATACTTCCCCTTTGGTGTGGGCCAGATTTGGTTACTCACTTCTAATAAATAGAATACGGTAGAAGTTATGGAATGCCATTTCTGACATTACTCATATACTAAGCTAAGTTACTCCCAGAGTCCTGATTCATAGAAACTGTGAGATAATAAAGGCTTGCTGTTTTCAGCTACTAAATTTTGAGGTAATGTGAGATTTGCTAAAGTTAGCTATTACGGTATGTTGAATAAAATGTAGAAAAAAATATAGAAATTATATAAGCTGTATATTATATTACTAGTTATCTCTAAGTCATGTGATTGTGTGTGTCTTATTGTCCTATTCACAGATTCTTGATTTTTTCCAAAATGTTCAATAATGAAATTATATTATTTATATAATTGGGGAGAAAATGAAAATGATATCTACTTTTAAGCTACTTAGGGACTGTTTGGTAACATAATAAATGTATTTGATATAACACCAGGTAAAAATAAGTGATATAAAAGTTGTATATATGCTATTATTATCATTGTATAAAAATTCCACCTGTATTTGGATAAGGCCTGGAGAGGAAAGCTCAGATAATTTTTCAGAGTTTTCTTTTTGAATATCAAATTCCTTTGTTGTAGTTACACTTGACTGAAATATTGAAAATACAGAAAGATAACTCTGACAGACATTGGAGAGAGGCAGAGTGAAGGCCAGGCCCTCGGAGGAGGGCAGGATGGTGGTCCTGTATGGGATGACAAGGATGTGGGGAGGGTAGGAGGAGGGACGAACCCAGGGGAGGATTAGGCAGCTAGATGGGTAGATTCTGCTGTCTGGTTTAATAAGAAGAAGAGAGAGATGACTGAAATAACTATTCTGTCCTTGAGATCGTCTCCAAAGAACACTGAGAAAGAAAATTGAGCTACTTTTTTACGGTGGCAGCATTATTAATATTAGGTTATTTTGAAAGCTTTACATAGCTGTCTGTGTTCTATTTGCCTAGTTTCCCTCAAGAATGAATCAGAGACTTGGCCTTCCAGAGAATTCACCAATGAACACAGTGGGAGAGAAATGTGTAATGGATACAGTAGTAGTCATTAGGGCTGTTGCTTACTATTCAAATTATCTTCCTTCCAGGGACATTCATAGGATCATGCTCTCCTGCTCATCTAAGTTGGGTGTGACAGGCTTTTTCTAAGGAAATGTGAGTGGAGGTGACATGTGTCATATGTGGGTGGAGGCTTTGAAGAGCCAGAGTTTGTGTTTCCATACTCGCATTTTTGTGACACAGCAGCACGTGATATGCCAGATCATGGAGCCTGGCTCCACCAGCCTAGGTGCCTGAGTGAGGACATCATGGAGCAAGACATAGCCTTAAAACACATGGAGTCAAGGTCGGATGCGGTGGCTCACCCTGTAATTTCAGCATTTAGGGAGGCCAAGGCAAGAGGATTGCCTGAGCCCAGGAGTTTGAGAACAGCCTTGGCTATATGGTGAGACCTCATCTCTACAATAAAGCAAAACATGAGCTGCTTGCGGTGGCACGTGATTGTAGTCCCAGCTACTTGGAAGGCTGAAGCAGAGGGATCACCTCAGTCCAACAGGTTGAGACTGTGGTAGCTGTGGTTGTGCCACTGCACTCCAGCCTGGGCGACAGAATGAGATTTCTGGCTGAAAAAAAAGAAATAAGGGGAAAAAAAAGAAATATAAAGTCTGTAATAAGTAGGCATTATTTCTATGTGATGAAATAAAAAAAACACAGTTTGTGGTGGTGGATATGCAAGCTTATACGGGGATAAAATTGTATAGAACTTAGAACTCATAATGAACACACAAATGAGTGTGAATAAGACTGTGTTAACATCCTGTTAATGATATTATAATATAGTTTTGCAAAATGTCACCATGGGGGGAGGAGAATTGTGCAGAGTATACAAGAGATCTCTCTGTATTATTTCTTATAACTGCATGCCAATCTACAATTATCTAAAAAAAAGTAAGAAAAGTATTTATTTTTCAATCATTTATGAATCTTTCTGATTACCTCCAAGATAAAGTCTAAATATGACAGTAATGTATATTTAACACTTCTCCCAAACCTGAAAATATCAGTTTTGAACAACGAGCAGGCTTTATTCTCAAAGCCTTCAGCAGACAATAGTTATAATTCAATAATGCCTATTTTCACTGTTTATTTTGACAGTTACCTTCTATATATGTCAAGAGAGACTCATTTCTCCCTTAAAATGGTGATACAAACCTCTCTTTAAAAAAAAAAATAAGCTAAGCTGGGTGCAGTGGCTCACGCCTGTAATCCTAGCACTTTGGGAGGTGGAGGTAAGAGGATTGCCTGAGCTCAGGGGTTTGAGACCAGCCTGAGCAACATGGCAAAATCTCGTCTCTATAATAAATCAAAAAATTAGCTAGGTGTGGTGGCACACACCTGAAGTTCCAGCTACTTGGAAGGCTGAGGCAGAAGGATTGCCTGAGCCCAACAGGTAGAGTCTGCGGTGGCTGTGAGTGTGCCACTGCACTCTAGCCTGGACGACAGAGTGAGACTTTGAATCAAATAATAATAATAATAATAATAATAATAATAAGAAGAAGAAGAAGAAGAAGAAGAAGAAGTTAAGCTGGGCATGGTGGTACCTGTAATCCTAGCTACTTGGGAGGCTGAGGCAGGAGGATTGCTTGAGGCCAAGAGTTTAGGGCCAGCCTGGGTAACATAGTGAAACCCCATTTCTAAATAAAATAAATACGTTTAAAAAATTTTTTTCTTTTTTGAGTTGGAGTCTCACTCTGTCGCCCAGGCTGGCGTGCAGTGGCATGCTCACTGCCACCCCAGCATCGACCCGCCGGGCTCCGGTGTTCCCTCCGCCTCAAGCCTTCCAAGTTGCCAGAACCACAGGTGCACGCTACCATGCCCGGCTAATTTTTGACTTATTGTAGAGATGAGGTCTCTCCAAATTGTCCAGGCTGGTCTCGAACCCGGGAGCTCAGGCAATCCACTCGCCTCAGCCTCCCAAAGTGCTGGGATTACAGGCTGAGCCTCTGAGCCTGGTCTAGTTTTTAAAATTTTAAATCAACTTCCTTTCAATAAATAGCAGTACTGATGGTGTGGGGTGCGTCAAAAATAATGAGGGTGGTATGCAAACAATGAATGTGAGGGAACACAGGACCCCCCCCCAAGTTAAAAAAAAAGTAAAATTTATTTTGAAAATTTGGTGTCGTTGGTTGAAGAATCTCAATATATTATAATACAAATATGAAATATGCTCTGGATAATAGATTTATTAATGATGTTAAACATTTTTTAAAATTGCGCTGAGGAAAAAATTACTCAATTACACTTGGTTGGTTTTTTTGTTTTGTTTTGTTTTTGAGTTGGAGGCTCACTCTGTCACCCAGGCTGGAGTGCAGTGGAACGCTTACAGCCACTGCAGCCTCAACCTGCTGGGCTCAAGTGATCCTTCAGCCTCAGCCTTCCATGTAGCTGGAACCACAGGCATACACAACCACTCTTTTTTTTTTTAATTGTAGAGATGGGGTCTCACCGTGTTGCTGAGGCTGTTCT
The DNA here is from genome assembly GCA_963574415.1 of Tarsius wallacei. Classification (NCBI taxonomy): domain Eukaryota; kingdom Metazoa; phylum Chordata; class Mammalia; order Primates; family Tarsiidae; genus Tarsius; species Tarsius wallacei. The sequence continues at coordinate 15,536 of CAUYQG010277041.1, forward strand.
CGAACCCCTGAGCTCAGGCAATCCTCTCACCTCCACCTCCCAAAGTGCTGGGATTACAGGCGTGAACCACCGTGTCTGGCTAGGAAATCATAAACTTTTTTAAAGTTGTAATCATAAATATACACCTTGATAAAATTCCCCCCAAATGGAGCTATAAATGCCATGCAATTCCAGTCAATATTATAGCAGATTTTTTTTTTTTTGGTGGAAACTGACACGTTGATTCTAAAATGTATGGAGATATGCAAAAGGCCAATGATAGCCAAGGCAATCTGGCAGAGGAAGAAGAAACTTGGAAGACTGACATCACCAGATATTAGGATCTATTATGTAAACATAATAATTAATAATACACAGTGGTATTGGCATAAGGATGGGCAAACAGATCAATGGAACCAGACAGAGCTAGAAATAGACCCGTGAACACAGAGTCATCTGATTTAGACAAAATGACACTAGAGAGCAGTTGAGAAAGGAGGGTCTTTTTCTTTCTTTTTAAAATTTTTTTTGAATTAGAGTCTCACTCTGTTGCCCAGGTTGGAGTGCAGTGTCATGCTCACAGCCATCACAGCCTCGACCTGCTGGGCTCAGGCGATCCTTCCACCTCAGCCTTCCAAGTAGCTGTAACTACAGGCACGTGCCACCAAGCCCGGCTAATTTTTTGATTTATGGTAGAGATGAGGTCTCGCCAAGTTACCCAGACTGGTCTTGAATCCATGGGCTCAGGCAATCCTTTCACCTCAGCCTTCCAAAGTGCTGGAATTACAGGCATGAGCCACTGCGCCCAGCCTCATTTTCTTTTTCTTTGAGTTGTAGTTTCACTCTGTCACCAAGGCTGGAGTGCAGTGGCAGGCTCACAGCCTTGACCTGCTGGGCTCAGGCAATCCTTCCACTTTAGCCTTCCAAGTAGCTGGAGCCATAAGTGCACACCACCATGCCCAGCTAATTTTTGGATTTTTTGTAGAGATGAGGTCTCACCAACTTGCTCAGGCTGGTGTCATATCCCTTGACTCAGGCAAAGCCTCCCAAAGTGCTGGGAATACAGGCATGAGCCACTGCACTCGGCCAGGAGAGTCTTTTTAACAATGGTACAGGTAGGTCATCCTGCTTCTTCGGCTATGCTCGCTGGTCATCGACATCCTCTGTGTGGTCTGGAGACCCACATAGGGTGCCTGTGAGGTTATCCACAGAACCTTGTGGGGCCTTCTCATAGCTCAGAGGTATAATAAGGGAGATCTGCCTCAGGATTGAAGTTTTCCTCCTCCCTCGGTTTCTCTCAGAATCTCTCCCTTCCCAGGCAGTCTCCAGCCTTCAGGTTAGCCCCAGTGATACTTTCCTTCTGCCATTCATGTTCATCCGCAGTCTCACTCCTCTCACACTGAACCAAAGCTGACCTGTGTGACAAGTAGAATCTGTAGAAAGGACAGTATGATTTCTGGACTTGGTCATATCAAACATCGCAGCTTCTGCCTTGGTCTTTTATTTTATTTATTTATTTATTTATTTATTTGAGTTGGAGTCTCACTCCGTCGCCCAGACTGGAGTGCAGTGGCCGCTCCCGGCCAACGCAGCCTCGACCTGCTGGGCTCCGGCGATCCTCCCGCCTCAGCCTTCCAAGTAACTGGAATTACAGGCGCGCACTACCATGCCTGGCTAGTTTTTTAAATTTATTGTAGAGATGAGGTCTTGCCAAGTTGCCCAGGCAGGTCTCGAACCCGCGGGCTCAGGCGATCCACTCATCTCAGCCTCCCAAAGCTCTGAGCCACCGAGCCCGGCTTGCCTTGGTCTTTTAGATTGTTTTCTCAGGGGGAAGTCGGCAGCTATACCATGAGGACACTCAAGCAGCCATATGGAAAGAAACCAATTTGTCGGCACCAGTTTGCTAGCTGTGTGAGTTAGCGACCTTGGAAGCAGATTCTCCAGCCCCAGGCAAGCCTTGCGATGAAACTAGGCCCCAGTCCTTGAGTCTTTCGGCTAAGGTCCCACACATCATGGAGTAAAGATAAGTCCTTCACACCATGCTCTGTCAGAACTCCTGGTTCACGGAAATCATGAAGTAAAAATGATTACTGTTTAATGGCACTAAGTTTTGAGGTGTTTTGTTTTGCTGCAATAGATAACCAATACAGTGGCTCAAGCCCAATGCCCTTCTGTACCAGTGCCCGGCTTCTGAGAAAGTCCTGCACATTAGACTTCCCCCCTTGGGCGGGTGGGGTGGGGGGGTGGCAGACGGCTCCTCCGCAGTCTCTTCCCTGCCACTCACTCTTTTCTCTCTCCAGGGAGTCGGAGGGTATGACCAACCTGTCTATTTGTTGCCTGATCGGAGGTTCCACTGGGAAATGAGATGTCCACTCATTGTCCCCCAAGATTTTATTAAAGTCTTAAGTCTCTTAGAATTCCTTTCACTTTTTTTTTTAAGTCAGAGTCTTACTCTGTTCCCAGGCTGCAGTGGCACGATCATGGCTCGCTACAGCCTGGACCTCTTGGGCTCAAGCGATCCTCCCACTTCAGCCTCTTGAGTGGCTGGGACTACAGATGCGCGCCACCAAGCCAGTTAATTTTATTTGTTGTACAGATGAGGTCTCACTATGTTGCCTAGGCTGGTCTTAAACTCCTGGGCTCAAGCAGGCCTCTCGCCTTGTCCTCCCAAAGTGCTGGGATTCCAGGCATGAGCCACCACACCCAGCCAGAATCCCTTTCACTTTGCAACGGTGAGGAAGGAAAAAACCCCAATACTCTCCAGTGGGCAATGGCTTACATGGATTCCCACTTCCCTCTTCTTGCTTGTGCTCACATTGGGTGAGGGTGGGGGTAGGGTGGGGGGTGGCGTTTGAGAAGGATGAGTGATTGTGGTAGGGCCAGTTCCACCACCTCTTTAAACACACCTGGGGCCTGTTCTTGCCCCAATCTTAACAAAGTCCTTAAATCATCCTTAAATGTGAGGTCCACAGCACTGCTTGTCCTCAATTTTGGATCTCCATTGTCAATACCGGGAAAACAGGAAAAGTCCCTCTTTCCATCCAAGTCAAGGCTTTCACGACCTGGCGTGACCTGGTCTTTCTGCTTGGCTTTCTTTGCTGCTTCTGCTGCCTACTCCCTAACCCTGTCCCCTCGGCAATGGCTATCTCAATGGTTTCTGGGATGATTTATCACATGCTCTTTTTTTCTCCAAATCTCTGTACACAGTGGTTCCTTTGCTGGCAACAGCCTTCCTCTTCCTTTGCCCAGCAGACTCATACTCTTCATGAGTCACCTCAGCACTGCCTCCTCTGGAAGCCCTCCTTGACTACTCTGTCTCCCAGGCAACACTAGATCCCTCTTCTGGGTCATCCTTGCTCCGTGGCTTCCTTTATCTAGCATTTACATGCTGTATTTGTAGCAGAGGCAGAAAGTTGTTCACCAAAATTTATTCTCCATCTTCCAAAGCATAATAGCATAACTATGGCTGGAAAGCAGCTGCCAGATGTATACCCAGTTTCCTAGCCCCTCTTGCATCTGGGTATGGTCCTACAATTAGCTCTTGCCGAAGGAATATGAGCAGAAATAATGTGTGTCACTTTCACACCAAATCTTTTAGGAAGTAGGTGTGCCATCTACATAATTTCAATACCCTGCTTCCAGCTATATTTAGATAATGACAAGATCCTTGGGGATCGTGCTGGATAAGGTATACAGAGCCTAGTACCCTGGGTCAATGTGTAGAGGAAAGCCACCTGCTTCTGTTTTGTTTGAGATGTAATTCCTTTGGAGGCCTATTTGTTTTCTGGGGTTTTTTTTGAGTCGGAGTCTCACTGTCACCCAGGCTGGAGTGCAATGGCATGCTCATGACCACCACAGCCTCGACCTGCTGGGTTCAAGCAATCTTTCCGCCTCAGCTTTCCAAGTAGCTGGAACTACAGGCACGTGTCACCATGCCCAGCTAATTTTTTAGGTTACTGTGGAGATGCAGTCTCACCAAGTTGCCCAGGCTGGTCTTGAACCCC
>CAUYQG010277049.1:0-45677 GCA_963574415.1 Tarsius wallacei
GAGTTGGAGTCTCACTCAGTCACCCAGACTGGAGTGCAGTGGTCGCTCCCGGCCACCGCAGCCTCGACCTACTGGGGCTCCAGTTATCCTTCTGCCTCAGCCTTCCAAGTAGCCTTCCAACTATAGGCGCGCGCTACCACGCCCGGCTAAATTTTTTTTGATTTATTGTAGAGATGAGGTAGAAGGATCACTGGAGCCCCAGTAGGTCGAGGCTGCGGTGGCCGGGAGCGACCACTGCACTCCAGTCTGGGTGACTGAGTGAGACTCCAACTCAAAAAAAAAAAAAAAAAAAAGGAGTGAAGTAGGCCTGTGGGGAAAACCAGGACTGGCTTGGAAGCCGGAGGTCTCCATCCTTCCTGGCTTTTATCTATTCTGGGACAAAAAGGCCCTTGGAAAGTCCTGCCCTGATACCTCAGTTTCCCCAAAAGTCCTAGACAAACTGATTGACTCAAGCAGAACAACAGAGGTCTGACAAACTGATTGACTCAAGCAGAACAACAAATCTGTCTGTTGCAAAATCATAGGTTCTGCTACTCCTCTGAGTCCACCTGGACCAGGGCTTCCAAGAAATGAGGGGGCAGGGACTTCTGGAACTTCTGAGTGTCCTGCAGAAGCTAATTAATCATACCTGCTTTTACCCATTTGTTGTCCCCGCACCTACTCTAGCATATCCACACTCTGCTTTCCTTGAGGTGAGGTCCTAGGTGCTGGGTGACCTAGGAGGCTGGTGCTACAGGGCTATGGTTTGGTGAGACTGTCTGCATGTTGGACCTCTGACCCCAGTGGGCACTGTAAATACTCTTGAGCTGACATTGGACTGGAAACTCCTCCAGAGCTGTGGAGTGGGGGGAAGTGAGGTGTGCACGGAGAGGTAGGTTCTGGACCCTGGCCCAAGACTACTGGCCCCCTGGCCACCAGCCCAGCTGTCCATCAGCTCCCAGAAGCAGCCCCTCTTCACAAGAGCCCATGAAAATGATGCCTCAAGAGCACCGTGGCAGATCTGTGTCAAGGGAGATGTAGAAAATGCTGTGGCCAAGAGTGAGTGGGGACAGAACTTGCCTGTCAGTCAGGATCTGGGAGAGTCGGGGCTCAGCTGGGCTGGCACTGACACAGCTGGCAAAGTCCTTGGGGGACTCTCTTCCTCCCTGTCGTGTAGGCCTGTCCCCTACCCACAGGTAGTCAGGCTGTTCTGAGGAACAGCAGACTGTGTGATTGCCCCTCCAACATCAGTCAGGCCTTACTAGGGAGCTGGAACCTGCCCCTCCCACTCCACTTCCCAATGCAGCCCCATTCACATTCTCCCCACTTTGGCCAAAGGCTTTTCCAGAGGCCAGAGAAATCTGGTTCTCCTTGTCCCTCAGAACCTGTAGGGGTTTGTGGCCAGCTGGCAGGAGCAGTGAAAAACTCTGCAGGGGCAAAACACAGCTCAAAGTCCAAGACTAGAAACCTTCTCTCCCACGGCCCCTGTCCTGCCACTCCAAATACTTGATGAAAAGAGACCCTTTTAAGAGTATTCCCATTTAGGCCCAAGGGGACTTCGGCCAGCCGCGTCTGTCCCTCCTCTAGCTCTCAGGCTGGCACACTGCTTTGTGCTCAAGAGGTGTGCAACTAAAATGTATCTGTGACACAAATGCTCAGCCAGGCAGAAGCACTGTGTCCACTCTCCAACCTCCTCCCTAACCGCCCAGATCCCCTGCCCTCCCCATTCTGCCTGGCTTTCAAGCCACCCTTCCCACCCTCCCACTCTCCATTGTGGCTGTCTTCAAGAAGGATCCTGTCTTCACCTCTTCTGTTTGTTCTACTCGTATTGACAAAGGCCAGACACAGGAGGCAAAGTCCAGACAAATCACTGTGACAAGTGTGACACTTCACAGGGAGGCAGCTTCACTAAGGACTAGAATAAATGTCCCAATTTCATTCCAGTTTATCTGTAGAGCCAGGAGTACTTAGGAGGAAGGAGCATTCTTTCCTGGCAGCCGGGGCCTTGTTGAGTCTGACTCAGTCACTAACACCAGCCCTCAGCCCTGTCCCAGACATGTGACACCATTTGACGAGTTTTATGCATAAACCGGTTCCGGTTACATTTGAACTTTTCCAACTCCAAGGTCAATAGGACTCAGCCAATTCACGAGGAAGTGCCCAGGACTTTTCCTGAATGTCCTTGATGCCTGTTTTTGTGCTGTTTTAGGAACAAGATGTCTCTAGACAGCGTCTCAGAGGATGTCTGTTTTCTGCATAACATACAACAAGCCAAGTTGTCAGACTAGGAAACAACCACGGTCCCAACAGCTAAACTGTCACATTTCCCTTTGGAAAAATAGGTTCCAGAGATGTAGGGAAACTGAGCTGATGGGATGGGGCAGGAAGTGTCTGTCTCCGTGGCAATGAGTGTGTGTGTGTGTGTGTGTGTGTGTGTGTGTGTGCACCTTTGAGTACCTGTATGCTTCTCTGTTGTCTGTGACTTTATATCCATGGGTAACCTAGCTCCTAAAACAAAGCACCCACACCTCTTAACTCTTGGAAGAGCAGTGAAGGGCTCACAGGTTCCAGCCTCTCTTGTCACATTTCACCCTCCCATGGGCAGGGCAATTGGCTCCCTCGGAGCTGCAAATCCTTAATTCCCAACATCCCCAGACAGTACCAACCAGCACCTCATCCCAACCCTTCATGTCACCAGCCCCTACAAAGATCCTGGGGAAGACCAAAGTCCTGGGCCCAGAAAAGGAACCAGGTTGAGTTCTTCCTGGGGAATGTCCCCCACCCTGAGCTAAGCAGCCCTCAAGCAGGGCAGTCTCCCTGGAGACCCCTGACCCTCTTCCTCCCCCCACCAGCCTCTCCCCCTCCTTTCCTGCCAGGGAGGAATTTCAGCCACTCTGGCTTTCCTTATCGCTAACTGTGGAATCCGAGTCCAGGGAGTAGCAGAGTGTGGGGTGGGGGAGATGAGGCAAGTTTTCAGGCCCCAGTGAAATCACCCCAGGCCGGGCCTTTCTCCTCTCCAGAGCCTCGCACTGCCAGAGGCTGGAGGCCACGGGCCATGAGGGGTCAGGAGGAGCCAGGAGGGGCCAGCACAGCCATTCCAGCCTGGCCACGTATGTCCCCAGCCTGGAGCCTTCGGGCTGAGCGCGCTCGAGGTCACGGCCCGGCCCGACCTCCAGAGGCCCGGCTGCCCTGGGCACGACGTGAGGGCCTCGCCCGCGGCCTCCGCCCGCCTGACCCCTCGGGTGCGGCTCACCTGGTCTCGGGCCGCACGCTGAGCAGGTAACTGCGGCTGGCCGGGCTGGGGATCCACACCGGCCCGTCGTCCTCGCCGTCGCCCCCCGCCCCGGCCCGCCCGCCGGCGCCCCATTCCCTGCTGAGGGGCCTCCGGGACCCCATGGCGCCACCCGCCCGCGCGCTGCAGCCCTCCCGGCCCGGCCTCAGGCCCTGCCCGGCGCTCCCGCCCGCGGCTGACGCGCGCCCCTATTTATAGCCCCGCGGCCGGCGGTCGTCACCTGCTGCTGTCCCTCCCCCGGCCCGGCCGGCCGGGCAGCGCGGCTCCGGGACGCCGGCGGTGGGGGCGGGGGTGGAGAGACGGGGCGTGGGGTGCCGGGGCCGCGTCCTCCCCTCGGCCCGCAGCCCAGGGGGCGACGCGCGGCGGGACGTCCCTGCGCGGGGGCCAAAAGGGGCCTCCGTGAGCTCCCGGGATCCGGCTTCTCCCTTCCCACTCACCCCCCATCTTCCCTGCTCCGTCCCGTCTTGCACATGTGGACGCTGCCGCCTTCTCGAACTGGGGTCCTCGAGGCCGCAGCCCGGGGGCCGGAGGGGCCCGGGGCGGGGAGCCAGGCACGCGGCGTGGGGCTTCAGCTACGGAGCCGGCCTCTCCTGGCACCCACCCTGCCTGGCCGTCACCTCACCTCTCTGTGGCTGTCGGTTCAGAGCTGGGACAAGCCCAACCAAGTGACCTCGGTCCCTGGAGGCACAGACTCCTCGGAAGGTGTATCTTGCGCTTCCCCCACCCCTCGCAGTGTCTAGCATAGATTAAGGACTCCGTGGACACGTCTAGAATAATTGAACCTCCTTTTCACCCCTTCAGTCTCTATTTCCCAGCACCAGAGGGGGAAATGGGCTGAGTCCTAATGCCCAGAAAAATAATTCAATCATCCAGCCATTTCCGAGAGTGAGGTGCTAAGCACTGCCTTACATCTGGTTCTCAATATTGGAAGTGACCATAGTCTGTTGACCCATCCTTCCTTCTCCTGCAACCCTGAGAACATCCAGAAAGTGCCTGGAGCTGGATGGCTATAATTTTTAGAAAGTACGAGCAAAGGCGTGCAACTCCTCTTGCTCCTTTTTGGAAATGGAAATGGCTTCCCCCCACTCTGATTCTAGTGGCAACTACTTTAGCCCTAGGGGTCCCACCCTTGGCCTCAGTTGACTGGCATCCGATTCAAACCAGGCTATTCATGGCACTCCATCTCCCTGACCACAGACCCAGGCTGTGACAATTAAAGTTCTTCTCCAACACATTTTTTAACCAGAATTGGGAAAGAAAACCAGTCGTTCTGTGGTGAAAGGCTGGAGCTATGAGGCCCAAGCTTCCAGCAGCCATGTTTCCTGCTGTGTGGAGGGGGTCAGTCAATAGTGAGGAAAAAGGAAGCAGACACAGAGAGCAGCAGAAGCGTGGGGCACAGAGTCCTGATGGCTTTCAGGTGCTTTGTCACAAGTGTTCCTGAGGTCCAGCTTTGTCCTTGGCCTTCCTGAAGGTTGGCAGTTCAACCTTTCTTTGGAATCTGTGTGCCAAAAACTGTTCTCCCTTTGCTAAAGCTACTTCAAATTAGACTTCTGTTGATAGAATCTAAGTATCCTGACTGATACTAAAGTGTTTTCTCCCAATGATCCCAAATCCATCTCCTGATCACACACCCCATTCATTCTTGTTCTTGGCTCTCTGAAGGTGCACATATTAAAACCTCTTTGGTCATCTACAGCTCAGTCCCTCAAATATTTAAAAACCCACTTGAAGTTCTGGTTCATTTGTTTTAATCATATGAACACCCATGTCAAGTTGGGGGCACATGACCTCTACCTTCAAGACACAGTCTCATAGGGAGACAGGCAAAACACAATGCAGGGTGAAACATACAAATATGAAACTATATAGAGGAGAGCATACAAGTATACAGAAAAGGGAGGGTTAATCTGTCTGGGGATTTTGGTTAGGACAGTTTTACAAGAAAGAAAGTAAAGCTTGAGGAGGACTTTGAAAATGACATAGGTGCTCACCCAGTGTGAACTACTCTCACACTCCCCTTCCTTCTTGTCTTGCTGGGGTGGGTGACAGAGGGAACAGAATGTTCCGAATAGACAGAACAGTATGTGTGGATCTGGAGGTATGAAACAGTCTGGAATGCATGTCTCTTGAGTATAAAGGAGATGAGCAAGTAGAAGGGAGAACCAGGCAGGGGCTAGAGCCCAAAAGCCTTGCCTAGCACACTGGGGAACCCAGCCTCCCTTCTAGGCTGCTTTCTCATATGACAATGGAAATAGTGTCACTGTCTACCCTAGTGACTCTTCAACTCACCAATTTCCTTTTGAAAATGTGGCACCTACAAAGCTTATACCATAGCACCTCTCTCGGTCTGGGCTCCACACTATAACAACAACTTTTTGGCAGTCAAATTACTTCATTGATTTCTGAGCCTGTGAATTTTCAACATGAACCACTATTCATCAAGGTCTTCCCCCCGCTCTTACTTGTGAAGTCTTTTTTATCCTAAGTGCAAAATATTTCCTGGTTTTGTTTGGTTTTTAGTTAAATCTCATCTTCCTATTCTCACACTTCCTTTCCTTCTTGTCTAGATCTTTTGGATTCTGCCTCTGTCATCTAATGTTAATCTATAGGGTAATCTATCCTTCCCACTTTTTGCTAAGGAGTGTTATGACACTTTGGTCCTCTCCAAGCTTGCAGTCTAGCAAGAGAGAGAGGACATGGAAAGTGATGTTATCTAACAAGGGCTAGGCTGGGAGTCCAGAGACTTACCCTACTCTTCCACTAAGCAGCTGTGTGACCTTGGGCAAGTGGCTTTCCATCCCTGAGCTTTCACCTTCTCCTTTGTAAAAGGGAGGGAGGCATTCTATTTATGATCCTAAAGGTCATAACTGCTCATTCAGCAAGTATTTATTAAGTAACTACTAGCTACTTTATGTCAAGCATTATGCCAGGTGCTGAGAGTACAGAAGTGAACAAGTTAGAGCTTCTGCCCACAAGAACCTCTCAAGCCTGAAGACAGAAAAATTAAAACAGAATCCTCATAAATCCTCTGATAGAGGTTTGTACATGGTGCTGAAAGAGCTCAGAGGAGCACATGCTGTGGTTCTGCGTTAGGAAATAACGTAGCACAAGGCCCTCAGTGTTTGCCATTACATTCTAGTACTGAGGAAGCACTGTAGGAATTTGATATTGGTGCCAGGATCCCTTCTCCCAGTTGTTTTGAACTTCCTGGGGCCCTGGAGTAAACTGGGTGCTGGGGCAATTCTTGGGCTACTGTTAACTAGCATACTCAGAGCATGGCGGAGTCTCCCAGGACACTCAGATCCAACTATGTCAGCCTCTCTCAACAAGGTCTGGATGAGTTTGAGTGTGCCTTTTATTTTGACTCAGTGCCATATCTTCCCCTTCCTACCCAAACCTCTCTTTTCCAGTGCTAACAAAATTCAAAGGGAACAATCCATCCTCCTTTGAAGCCTTGGGCAGGGTATACATTACCCACTACTTAAGCCCAGTATGATTAGCTACCAGGTCACCATTCTACATTCCTCATCATCACCCCCTGAAACAATGGCAACCTCACATTGAGGGCCACCATACACCAGGCTCTGGTCCCCTGCCATCATCCTGGCCTCTCTGATGACAGCCAAACCCTGGTAGCAGGTCCATTGACCTTGTCATCTCAAAGACCTTCATCCCCACTTCCCTTTAGCAACCCAAACGAGTGCCCACCACTTGGACCTTGTCACCAGGAATTTCTTCACCTCTAAGATGTCATGCTATTATCCTTCTATGCCCGGAGCAAAAGTTCGCCTGCCCTCAGCTTAAGACCAACTCCAGACCCCAACTCCCCGCTAACCTCTACACTCTTGGGTGCCTTTCTGGACACAATGTGGAGTAGCACTAACTTCAACTACACTTTCCTTGGGGAACTCATTTCACGTGCCCTTGACCTCCTACTGCATTTACCTGTGGGTTCCTAACCTGGAATCTGGTTGTGGGCTTCTTGCTCCAGGGATGGTCAGCATTCCTGGTTTCCAACCTGAGTCTGGTCCTAGGAAGCGTGGAATCTTTTTGCATTCTCTCAAGCTGGCCTTTTCCTTTCCCTACAGCAATTGCTCCAAACAAGATTGCAACCTCTCCTTTGCCTTCCTCACTTGCAGTGGTCAATTGTTCCTTCAAAATACAGGGGAAGGTGAGACCATCAGGCAATGACGTCAACTTTGAAGGAAGATAGGCTATCTGTGTCATACTAACCTCTGTTCATGTATTTTGTTCCTTTCCAAAGCTCCCAAGCTTCTGGCCTTCTCAGACTCCTGCTTAGCAGCTCTCTGTCCTCCCTGCCCAGCCTCCTTCCCCACAGCCTATGACGATGATCAAATGTTTGCTTCTCCCTGAAATATTTACCCCATCTTTCATTTCCCTTTACTACCAAACTTCTCAAAAGAGGCCAAGGGAAACCAGTCACAATACCAAACAGTAATAGGTTACTAAAACTGGGCTATAAAGTGCAAACATTGACTTCCTGAACAGGGTAGAAGCAACCCAATGACTTGAGCTACAGCATAAGGCCAGAGCCGGGCCCACCTGACAAAAGTGGCCAGATGCCAGTCCCTGAGCATTAACATGGAGTGGCTAGGGGCCAAAGTCAGTCCCCTAGCCTGGAGCAGGAGGCAGTCTCAGGGGAGGAACATGTGTCCCCAGCTGTGTGGAGGGGAAGGAAATGGAACACGGACTGATCAGAGTTGGCAGGTTGGGCCCTCATTAAGCACTCCCTCCCTTCCACCCCCTCCCTGTTACTGCAGGGCTTCAGCGCTGTCTGGACGCTCCTGCTGGAGGTACCCCAGACTGCACATCTCCAGGGAGTGGGAATATGCTTCTCCTCTAGACGGCCCATTTTCTTTTCAGGCGACTATTCCTTTTATTCCTGAACCAAATTCTCTTCTGGGGCCACACAGAAGTCTAGACTCCTTTTTTGATATAATAACCCTGCAAAGGTGTCAAAAGACTGATCCTGAAACATCAAGTTCCTTCAGTAGCTTCTGGAACAAAATGGCACCGAGCGCCTCCTGCCATGCAGGATGCTCCTCTTTGGACATATCCACTTTGCCAAAGTCCACCTCAAGCTACCATGCATAAACAGTTGTACATCACATGTGAGCTTTTTAGGGCAAAGAGGAGCACAACTATCAACTTCATTCTGGTCAGTGGAATTTCCAGGTCTTTAATTGCTTTTTTGACACCCATATGGACTCATGCTGAGGTGGCTTTTTCCACAAACTGTGGCACAGCAATGGGGTCCGAGGTCAGTGAAACCTACCTTATCATCAGCTTCCAATTCAGTCCTCAAAATCTCCTACACCTGTGGCCCAACTCAATGAGGATCATTAATAGCATGGTAAATGAATTGAATATCTGTTTGTTCCCTCCTTTTTCAATTTTTCCTTCTCTTAACTCCACTTATTCTAAAGTAAGCTCTGAGCTCAACAAAGCCTAAGTCTCTGCTGGTCTCACCCTCCTATGGGATCTACTGCCTCGTACTGCAAGCTGCCCTCCCTGCCAGCTGAGCTGCAGCACCCTTTACCACTTACCTGACCTCCCTCCAAGAGCTGCCACAGCTCTCAACTCAGGCAGCTGAGCCTCTGTTCCAAGAGGATGGGCACTTTGGGTCCTGCCACTCAGGGGTGAGCTGGTGACTCTGGAATGCTCCTGTCCAGGGACTGGAGATATAGCCACAGCTGTGCCTGGGTAAGTGGACACCAATTAAAGGATTACTGGCAACAAGAAGGCACTCCTGGCTGGGCAGGGTGGTGCACACCTGTAATCCCAGCACTTTGGGAGGCTGAAGCAGAAGAATCGTTTGAGCCCAGGAGTTCAAGACCAGCCTGGGCAACATAGTAAGACCTTGTCTTTACAAAAATTTAAAACTTAGTCGGGTGTGGTGGTGCATGTCTGTAGCCCCAGATACTTGGGAGGCTGAGGTGTGAGGATTGCTTGAGCCCAGGAGGTTGGGACTGTAGTGAGCCAGGATTGTGCCAACTCCATTGCTCTGCACTCCAACCTGGCTGACAGGGTGAGACCCTGTCTCAAAAAAGAATATAAAAAAATAAAAAAAGAAGGCACAACTGATTCATGTCTGATTGGAAGGGGAATTTGGGACTCAAGGATAGAGCTTCCTCTGCCAGGTATCTTCCCCAGTCCACTTTCTCTGATTCTTTGCAGGACTGACACAAATCTAGGCACCTTCCAGAATAAAGTAATCATTAAATGAGAGAGTGAGCCTATGGTCAGGGGCAGCAATTAGTCAGTTGGGCCCAGGACATAAACTCCACATCTTCGGTTGAACCTAGAAAAAGCACCTTCCAGCCCAGTCCTCTACTTCTTGTAAGGTAAACCAGTCTTTTCCTCTCTTTCAAGTCTTTTTCTAAAAAACTCGTTGCATCTCCTTTTCCTCAACAGCTGCATCTTTTCATTTTTTAAAAAAAATTCAGGCCAGTTACAGTGGTTCACGTCTGTAATGCCAACACTTTGGGAGGCTGAGGCAGGAGGATTGCTTGAGCCCAGGGGTTCAAGACCAGCTTAGGAAGCATAGTGAGACCTCATCTCTACAAAAAAATTTTTTAAGACTTAGCTAGGGCCGGACTTGGTGGTTCAGCCTGTAATCCCAGCACTTTGGGAGAGGAATGGCTGAGCCCATGGTTTCGAGACCAGCCTGGGCAACTTGGTGAGGCCTCGTCTCTACAAGAAATCAATAATTAGTCAGGTGTGGTAGCACGCACCTGTAGTTCTGGCTACTTGGAAGGCTGAGGCGGAACGATCGCTGGAGCCTAGCAGGTCAATGCTGGGGTGGCCATGAGTGTGCCATCACATTCCAGCCGGGCGACAGAGTGAGACTCCAACTCAAAAAAAGCGTAGCTAGGTGTGGTGATGTTCACCTGTAGTCCCAGCTACTTGTGAGGCTAAGGCAGAAGGATCTGCCTGAGCACAGGAGATTGAAGCTGTAGTGAGCTGTGATTGTGCGGCTGCACTCCAGTCTAGGCAAGAGAGTGAGACTTCTACTCAAAAAAAAAGGAAAGCCTCCCAGCAACTGCTGCCACAATTATTACTCACCCAAGGGACACCATTGACAAATCACGCTCCCTTTTTTAGCTCACCAGCAATTACTTCCATCACTGTCCTACAAGTGCATAGTTTCCAGGCTCTAATCTCTCCATCTGTTAAACTCTCCTGCCTGCTCCTCCACAACTTTCTACCCCTTTCCCTGACATCACTGCTCTGCCCAAACCCCCATTTCCATATTCTTTTTCCCCATTTTAAAATCATACCCCAAAGCCTCCTCAGAATCAGTCTGGGGAAGAAATGCAAAGCCTCCTCCATAGTCAACGAGCTTCACAGGAAGCAGCACCTACCTTCTCCCTCAGATGTAAAAAAATTTAGCCCTCTTCTGCACAGTGGATCTTAGGGGGAAATTCCAAGGAAATTGGCCTATGAACTAAAAAGCCCCAGAGGAACATAGGAGCTGTGTAGTGTGTCATGGGCTATCACGGAAAAGGGAGGCCTGGAAATGGAAACACTGGGGCTCCCTGGTTTAATGAACGCGAGATGGAAGAGGAGCTTCATCGCTCTCTTCAAAGATCAAAAGTGAAATCTACTGTCCCCATTTCCACAGAGACTGGACACAGAGGCGATGGGATTAAATCTGAGAAGTAGGATCCAGTGGATCTGGATGAGTGATCTCATAGGCTAGGTGTGATCGCATGCCCACCCAGGATACACGGCAGTGCTGCAGAGGCAGGAAGGAACCCAGGAGCTCGAGCACTAGAACACTCACTGTGCTGGGGACTTCTCCCAGTTAGAACTGACTTAAATGGCTTTATAGTCTCTTTTAGGTTCTATTTATCATACAGTCAATTATATATTTATTTTTCGTATTCGTGCACTAAAAAAACTCAGTTTAAGTCTGGCAAATGGTAAAAAAAAAAAAATTATAAAAAATAAGAGCATTTTTAAAGACCAATGCATGACACAATTAACCAGCTCAAGAATTCATCTGGGGGCAATCCTTTTAAGTCCCCTTTCACTGTGGGAGCTTTTCTGTCCTCTTAAATCCTGCTTTCTTTTTTTTTTTTTTTTTTGAGTTGGAGTCTCACTCTGTCGCCCAGACTGGAGTGCAGTCTTTGAACAAAGATTATAAAGTGATGTGCAAAAAATGAAAACAACTACAATGATAAGAGGATGGGATTATAAATATGTGTTTTTAATATTCTCTAATAATGTTACATCATTTTCCAGTAAGAAAAAGGCATTTTAAATAGGACCTCCCCCCAAAAAAATCCCAAATTTGGGAGCTGGGTTCTAGTCCCTGCTTTTTCCTCCAGGGCCCCAAGGCTTCCTGAGGTTGCTAAGGTTGCTGTGGCATCTGTTGTTGGAGAGGGTGAACAGCATCCTGAACCCCTTGGAAAAGACAGGGGGATACATTCTGGAATCTAGAAGGTCCTGTGTGATCAGATCAGACCCTGAGAGAACTTGGTAGGTACCAGCTGAATCAGACTCACTCATTCATGCAGGCATTCATTCACTCATCCGTATACTTTCTGAACTATTATATGCAAGGAACTGTGCTAGGAGCTTTTAAAGAATAACGGACCCACTGTATGAAGTTGGAATAACCTCCAAAACCCTATGTAAGTGAAAAAAGCAAGCTTCAGAACACTGTGTATAGAATGCTACCATTTGTATTAAAAATAGATATATAAATATACATATTTATAAACTTGTAAGTGCATAGAATTTCTCTGAAAGGATACACAAGATATAGACAACAGTGATTAACTCTGGAGAGGGGGCTGGAGGCTACCCTCCATTGGGAAGCCTACTGTTTATTGTATACCCTTTTATATCATGGAATGTCTTACCAGTATATGTGTTAAATTTTCAAAACAGACAAGCAAAAAATAATAGAAACTGCCTGGTGCTGAATATTCAGTGGTGAACAGGGCAGTTTCCTCAGTCTTGGGGAAGGCAGTGTTGAACTTGCTGGGCCACAATTATTATGTTTTTAGAAACCAGACTGTTTACATAAGTTAAGGGGAAAGTTCTTTCTACAACAATTAGCTTATAGCAATTCAGGATATCAGTTTACAGAGATAAAGCAGTTGGAAAATAAATACTAGTCATTTGTCAAGCCTTAAAGTGTATTAAATTGTAGTTTCTACAAGGGCGGGGATCTTATCTGTTTAACTTGATCAGTAGAGCATTCACTGCAGCATAATGTGCAGATAAATGCTTGTTACCACAAGCATTATCTGATTTTAACAAATGATAGTACAACCATTAAAAAACATCTTGAAAAAGAAAAGATCAGAAGATACTGGACTCTGAGGGAACCATGTGTTCCCTGTGTGGGCTTGGCAACCTTTTTTGGATAGTCCTCAAAAAATGATGGTCTTCAAGTGGCAAGGTAAATCCCATTGAGAATGAAAGACTGTAGAGACACTGCATGTGTTTCGGAATGTCACAAGCATGGTGACGCACAAGGCCCTCCTTGGGGTGACAAGGCACAGACGGACTCCAAAGAGAACGTGGCACTTGGTGGGTGTGCCCCCACTGCACGGGAAGTAAGAAAGCAAACATCTGTATGGCTGCAAACTGCTGACAAACTGGCAGCCGGACAAAGCAGCCCTGGTCACTAAGGCAGCACAGCGGTTCACTCAGCACCATCACCACAGGTGACCCAGCACATCAGTTAAGCTCTCTGGGCCTCCATTTTCTTCTCTGTAAAACAGAGGATAACTGTGAGATCTTTGTGAGGATTAAATGAGAGAATCACCGGAAAGTGTTTAGCAAGTTGCTGCGTACACAAGCAGTGCTTAAAATGCTATTATCATCACTGTTACTAAAAAACGGATAGGTGCTCTGGGCCAGTTCCTAACTGAAAGTCAGCATACAATTCTGAGCAGCAGAAAAGTGTGCTCCCCATCCATGCCTAAGGTCATGTGAAGACTCCCCCACATCCACATAGTGTTTTATAAACTAGAAAATGCTTCACATTCATGAACTCACAAAAGCCCATGAAGCGGCTGGATGGGAATTAGTAACTCTGTCTTGAAGGGGAGGAGCCAGTGAGGTTAGAGGGGTTGTGTTAAGAGCTGGCTAAAGGCAGAACCCAGGCTAGGACCCAGGTTTCCCAGTGAGTGGTTCGGCGTTCTTCCACACCACACTGTTCTCAGGAAGGAGAGATGTATCTGGGGTCAGGACGTGGGTTCAAACCAGAGATTTCACCATCTCTGCCTGTTCTCCACTTACTACTGCTTCCAAGCAGGAAGGGATTCAGCCATCCATTTCAAACCCTATCAGTCTCCTCTAGAGCCTGTTCTTGTGAATGGACCCGGGGTGCAGGCCTGGTTTCCTGCAACTAGAATTGGGAATGGGACAATGGCAAAGCTGGGGCTACCTCTGGCTTTGCAGGCAAGCTGGAAATGGGCCTGGCTTGCCCTCACTGCGAGTTTGGGGAGCAAGGAGGTGGCACCCTTGCCAGAAGGAGCAGTCATTAAAAGGGTACAGACAGCCCAAAACTGAGGCAAGCACTAACCTTTCCCACTGTCATTAGCATTTCCACTAAAAACTTGGCATTTCATAAAGGAAGAAAATGTATTTTTTTTCAATTGTGAAAAGGTCAGGCATATTTATCTGATTTAATAATTTATAATTGATATTTAATGCCTCCCTTGAAAGATCACCTCTGAGAACCCAGCCAGCACCCATTTCCTTTTGCTGCACTAGATCCTGCTGGGCCCAGCCCCATGTCACTTGAGTCAGAGGTCAGAGGACACCTCCACACAGCCTTGTGCTTGGGCAGACCCTAAACCCATCAGTGAAAGCCAGCCAGCCTCCCAAGTCTAATCCCAATTCTGTCATATCTCAGTCCCCTGTGGCAATGGCAATAACAAGGTCTTTTGAATGCCATAAGAAAATTACAGAATTCCTCCTCTCCACCCCTTTTTGCTTCCTCACTAGTAAGGGGTTCTTTTAGGTTGAAAATCCATTTGTAGGAAAGATGGAGGTGCCCAGAAAATGACAATAGGCCTGAAAGCCAATGCCACTAGCACAGGGGAGACCTTGGAAGTGACTTCTGACCGGCACTGTGCCCCTTCCCTTGCCCCCTCAGGTTTCTCTAGAAAACCAGGAAGCCTGGGGCTCCTGGTGTTCGGACCACAAGCTCCAGAATCTAGAGAACACCTTCCTGGGACAGCAGGAAGCATCTTTCTTCCACAGAGATGGAACAGACAGGGGACATCTGAGAAAGACCCTTGGGTGGAACAGAGTAGGGCCAGGCTCACTTGAAGAGGAATACAAGAGCCTACCTGCATGGTAAGAAGATTTTTTTATTTGAAATATCGTCTGAGCAACATGAGTGTAGCCAAGAGGAGGAGGGGCTGGCCTGCCTGGGGCAGCAGCCTCTCTAATGGCACAGGAGCAAGAGTACAAATATTCCAATGTCTGTGTGCCCCAAACCCCACTTGTCAGGAAAGGCAGAGCAGCAGAGCAAAGGCCCACCCACAGCCCTTCTGAAGGGGTCTGTCTGGCTCCTGGGGCCTGCCTGCCTTTGCCGCACCTCCTGCTCTCCCTGGGGTGCAAACAGGTGTGCTGCAGAGATTTCTTCCACCCACAGAGACATGGAGAGCCCAGTAACAATTAGTTCTCAGGACTGTTTGGGGGGAAAGAGTAAGAAGACAAAAGGGAAGGGCTAGGTGACCAAGGGCTCTTGCCAAGCCAGGCTGGGCAGAGCTCGCTCTCCCAGAGGGGTGTCAGCACCCCTCAACCCCCTCCTTCTCAGGCTCAAGGCAGGAAGGGGAGCTGGTATCTGCAAGAAAACAGAGCTCCGAGGAGTCCCCCAGCTGAAGGCCGCAAGTGGGACCTCCCAGAAGCACATAGCTGCTGAGGGGTTTCAAGCCAAGTTGACAGCATTGGGGCAGGGCCACGGAAGCAGCCTGGGGTTGGAAGGACACAGACAAGAGTTGGGGTACCAAGAAGCAGCACAAAGCCATAAATAACAGAAGCAAATTCAGAGCTGTAAGGTCCTGGCAACCCCATATTTCCTGGGGCTGAGGGACACCCAGCACCGGCAGCTCATGCCAGACACTGCTCTACACAGCTGGCCACACTCACACCAGGGCAGGGCCTTCTACCTCCCTCAGTTCGCACGGCAGGTGGAGGACGCCATGGCACCACCCCAACCGCACACACTGCAAAGCCTCCGATCACACCTGAGGGGACAGTGCATGGTTGTCCTGGTCCTGAGAGGCCTGTGGTTGACTCTTAGCATCTTGGGCACCGTCCTCCTCACGGGCCAGGCCCAGTGATCTCCTTGCCTCTGGGTCAGCCAACAAAGGCTCGCCGGCACACTCTTCCAGTCCATTCTCTCTAGTCTCCATGGGCACCTCCTCCCCAGAGCCCTCTTCTGGCTCTGCCGCCTCCACTGCCACCTCTGCTGCTGCCTCTTCCTCCTCTTCTTCCTCCTCCTGGTCTCTCACCTTGTGGACAATGAAGAGGTGGCGGTTGAGGGAGCTGGCAGAGGTGTAGCACAAGCCACAGAGGAAACACTGGGCTGTGGAGCTGTCCACCTGGTGTTGAGGTATGTGGCTCTGAAATTCGAGCCCTGAGTCTGTGGCAAAACTACACTTTGCACACTGAAAAAGGGACTTGTGCCTTTTCGTGGAAGAGACAGTTGCGCCATTGCTGGTGCCCGGAGCATCCCCCACTCCACTGACTGGTCTTTTCAGATGGTTCACCTGAAAGGAGAGACAGCATGAGCAGAGTCCAAGCTGAGCCCCAAACACAAGCCCCCTAGACATGACCATGAGCCCAAGGCCTCACAGAAGGCACTGCCCAGGCCAGGTCACCTCAGCCTGAACACTGGCTTATGTTTGGTTTGCTTCAGTTCTTTGGGGGTTTTTTGAGACGTAACATATGCGTGTGCACAACATTCCAAAGATATGGGAAGAGTTTAGAAAAGATTAAATCCCTCCTACCCCACCCAAAGAACCAAAGGCCTGCTTCCAAAGAACACCTGGATTTTCTGGCCCCTTCAAGAGACAGCCTATGCATATACAAAAACAAAACGATTGTCTTTTACAAAATGATAGCATGCCAGTGATACTTTTCTTCACCCTGTCTTTTCACTTAACAACATATATTGGAGCGTGCCTCACGGGAACATACAAAGAGGGTTCATTCTTCCAAGGGCGGCACAGTAACCCATTGTGGGATAAGCAGTCCCCACTGGCACACATTTAGCTGTGTTTCATCTTTCTTGCTGCACTGCAGCTAACAACCTTGAACAGACCTCTTTATGTTCAAGGCCAAAGATCTCTAATTGATAGGTCCTAGAAGCAGAATTGCCAGATCAAAGGCCATGTGCATTTTGAGGTATGGAATGATGTGCATTTTACTACTGGATGGACACTGCCAAAAATTGATTGACACATCTACCATGCATGAAACGGCCTTTGCCAACAGTGCCACTGTCTGAGTAGCCAAGAAAGTTTCGAATGCCCTGGAACTCTGGGCAGCTCTCAGAGCTTCCCAGACATACCTGACCCCTCTGTGGGATGTTTCCCTCCACCAGGGCATGGGAAGAGCTTGCAGTGAGGAGGGGAAACCAGGCTGCTCCAGCAGTTCACCAGAAAGAGGACTAGGGCATGGAACAGCGATGAGGTCATAGGGCAAGGGGCCATGGCAGCAGGTTCTAAGCCTGGCTCTTCCCATAACTAGTGGGAAGGTGGGGATGTGAGTCAGCCAAGCATCCTTGTCCTCACCCAACAAGCAGCCCTGCCTGCCCCTGCCCCACAGGACTGCTGCGAGGCAGAAACAGGATGGTGTGTGTGAAAATGCAGCAGTGTCTACAGAGCACAGCATACACCTGGGGGGGATAGTGCATAGTGACAAAGAAATGATAGTAACAAAAGGCTGACAGGCTGCCTCATGGGTCTTCATCATTGCCCTCTACTTTTGTCCAGTGCCCAGGTGGGTCACATAGAATAGACGGGACCTGCATTGAGGTAAAGTGTCACTCTGCTTGCTCCAGGGTCATAGCAGCAGCCTTCCTAATACCCCTCCAGCTCCAGGCCTCACTGAGCAGGCTGCTCCAGTGGGCAGGGAGCCCACGCTCACCTGAGGAGAATGTCCACCAGGAGGTCTGACTTTGGACGTCTGGCTCAAATCAGGGTTTCTGATGCCATGCATAAGGCTGATGTGGCTCTCCAGGAGGGAGGGCCGAGGAAAGCTGGGGCTGTCCTCTGTGCAGTACCTGCAGAAGCACAGGGAAGACATGTCAGATCCAGGCTGGAGGTGCCCTCTGTGCTCCTCACATGGAGGCCATGAGGGAGAGTCTAGAGCAGGCAGACAGCCATGTCCTCAGGCAGGCTGGTGCTGGTACTGGGTGCTCCCCGGAGAGCTCCAGCCAGCCAGCCAAGGTGGCAGACAATAGCAAGTCAGAATACTTGCACTCTTGACACCTGGCCCTCAGCCAGATCTCACTCTATACTCCCTGAAGTCATTGCCCAGAGGCCCAAGTGCTGGGCTGGTGGTCAGCATGAGAGGGCCTGAGTACGTCCCAAGATATAGGCACATGGTATTGAAGCTACTTGGCCAGGGAGATGTACGGTCATATCACCACTCCTCTCAAACTTCAAGGCTGGTTAGAGAGTGAGAGGGGGAGGGCTCAGGAGCTACAGGCTCTGGAAGCTGGTTTCTGGCCTGCCTCTGATTTCTGGCTTAGCCACAGTTTTTTTCCAGTTAGGCACACTTGTCTCTTGCCTTAGATTCCTGATCTCACAACAAAGCCCCAGTGGTGCCCTGAACCTCAGGCCTCCTCACTCCCACCCCCAAGGACTCACCCACAAGTGTAGATCTTCTTGACTGTGTCGTGGTTGTTGCGGATGTGTTTGCGCAGGCTGTTGGGGGTGTGGAAGGACTGTTCGCACTGCCGGCATGGGTACCGCTTCAAAGTCTAAGGGAGGAGGTGGCGACACACGAGGCATCAGAACTGTAACATGGTTCTGGGTGCATCTTTCTTCTCAGATGCTACGAGCAGAAAGGAGGATGCCCCCAAAGACCCAACATTTGTGGTCCCACCCTGCCCAAAGCACCAGGAAGTCGAGGGGGTCAGCCACATAAAGGGACTCTGACCCCACAGAAAGAAGTCTAGAGACTTTGGCACTGTGCTGTGACTGTGTGGCTGCACTTACCCGCCCGTGGCTCTTTTTCATGTGGGACACATAGCTCTCCCGATCAGGAACCCACTCCTGGCACTCCTGGCAGGTCCAGCCAGTGTTCCTCAGCCGTGGCCTGGCCTCAGCCCTGCGATGGGCTTCGGGCCTGCCCCAGCGACCAGAGGGCAGGGAGCTGCTCCGAGCAGCCACATTGGTGGCTGGGGGCTCAGTGGAAACTCGAGAGCCAGGGCGGCTCGAGGATGTGTCCGCTGACGACTGGAGGCTTGACAGTTCTTCCACGTTTCGGGGAACACCGTGGGTGCTCTGGGGATGGGGAGAGCGATTACTGACTGGGCAAGGGGAAAGATGCACAGAGTCAGACCCCCGGCCTGAGGCATGTGCCCTCCTCCCCAACCTCCTCCCTCAAGGCATCCCACCTTGACATGTTGCATCAACTCCGGCTTCTGCACGAACAAGAGTGGGCACTCAGGGCACTTGAAGACGCCCACCTGTGACTTGCTGACATTCTGGTAAAAATGCTGCTGAATGTGCCTCTTCTTGTTGAAGACCATTTCACAGGAGCACTTATAAATGAGCCTGATGAGACAAGCCCCAGGGCATAAGGTGGCCAAGGCTCTCTGGCAGAACTGCACAGCCCCTCCACCCCATCTCTGCTCTCTCTGGCCCAGGGTTAGGTTTAGGGAAGCACTGGCCTGAGCTAATGTAGATACTCCCCTGCCTCAGAATGTCTCTGCTAGACTCCAGGCATCTCTGCCACTAAGCCCGGCTCCTCGATCCATCCCTACGCCACCCCTATAGCACCCAAGCCACTCCTCTCTGGCCTGCTGGCCCTGGAGCTGCACTCACTGGGAGGGTCTGTGGGGCTGGGTGGGATGCTGGGTGGCACTGTGGTCCGCAGTGCTGCTGGCAGTCTTGAAGGCCATGGGGCAGAATGCACATTTGTGGAAAACCTGGCAATGTCGCTCCTGGATGTGGCTTTTCAGCAAGGCCAAGGTCACGTGGACGACACCACAGTGGATACACCTGGACAACAGAAGTGGGGTAGTGTGGGTGGAAGAGAGGGAGTTAGACTCAGAGGCAGGGCTGCAAAGGGCGGGATAGAGGGCAGGAACAGAGCCATTTGGGACCCTCTCCCTCCCTCAGTCGGTCAGTCTTCCATCCTCCACACGTACATCCTGAGAGCCTGTTTGCTGCATCTGGTACAATGCAGCCACATCTGGCCCCTATGCCCAAGGCAACGCTTTCAGAGAAGGGAGAAACACAACCCTTCCCTACGCTGGCCAGAGTATTCTTCTGCTAACCAAAAGCCTCAGCCAACCTAGGAGAAGCTGGTGGAAGTGGATAGGGAGGAGAATGGTTCGGTAAGAGTATATAAATAATATCACTTTAAGTGTGATACAACTGCAGAAGTCCAAGAAGAATTTCAGATTCAATTTTCAAACCCCATGCCTTCCCACAGACTGGTATTAAACAGGTAGGGATGACCACCTAATACAAGATATAGTCAGGAAATGCTACGCTCAAAACAATTACATTAAGATAAACAACCCTTAAAGTCCAGGAGAAAATACTCTAGAGCAGTATTGTCTCGTGGCACTTTCTGTGACGGTGGAAGGGTTCAATGTCCATGTGCCTTATTTATTTATTTATTTATTTATTTATGAGTTGGAATCTCACTCTGTCACCCAGGCTGGAGTGCAGCGGCACACTCATGGCAACTGCAGCCTGGACCTGCTGAGTTCAGGTGTTCCTTCCGCCTCAGACTTCCAAGTAGCTGGAACTACAGGCATGTGCCACCACACTCAGCTAATTTTTTGATTTATTGTAGAGATGAGGTCTCACCTAGTTGCCCAAGCTGGTCTCAAACCAGTGGGCTCTAGCAATCCTCTCACCTCAACCTCCCAAAGTGCTGGGATTATAGGCGTGAGCCACTGAGTCTGGAGGCTTTTTAAATTTAAATGAATAAAATAAAAATTTTAGTGGCTCATGCCCATAATCCCAACACTTTGGGAGGCTGAGGCAGGAGGTTTGCTTGAGCCTGGGAGTTTGAGACCAGCCTGGCAACACAGCAAAACTTTATCTCTACAAAAAAAAAAATTAGCCAGGCATGGTAGTGTCTCAGCTACTTGGGAGGCTGGGGTGGGAGGATCACCTGAGCCCAGGAGGTCAAGACCGTGGTAAGTGGGTGATAATGCCATTCTACTCCAGCTGGGTGACAGAGTAAGACTCCTGACTCAAAAAAATAATAATAAAAACAAAAATTTCAGTTCCTCAGTCACAACGGCCACATTTCAAGCATGCAATAGCCACATATGGCTGGTACTGTTCTGGACAGTATCTAAACTATTGTGTGTCTCCTTGGTAGGATTATGGATAACTTTTCATTTCTTTTTCTCCCTACAAATTTGTATTTTCTAAGTTTTGTTTGGTGGATATATATTTTTACAATGTATTAATAGATAAGATAAAGAACTGTCTTAAACCATTTTCCTGAAATTGAGACCATAGGGAATTCTTGTTTGAACTTCAAAATATCTGTCTGCAAATACTGTCTTTCCTTTTTCCAGTATCAGGGAAAGATAAGGCCTTTCTCCTGCCAGACTGCATCTGTGAAGGCTCCGAGTCCCTGTTTTCTTCCTTTTGCTGCAGTACTGCCTGCCCCTGTAACTTTGACATCCCAATAGGCACTAGAGGCTGTTGCGTCAATAAAATAAAGGTCATGCCTTCATTTACGAATTCTTTGACTGCTGAATGTTACCCTTCATTTTACTACATTAGCCCATTTTCACAACCCATATAAATCACCACAGAATCCTGGCTAATCCTTTTTCTTCCTTTTGTGTGTGCATTGTGGGGGAGGGGGAGAGAATCACCTTTGCAAATTTAATTAGCAATGAGAAGCAGTCCATAGAACCAGAAAGCTGTTTGCAATTAATTCCATGGAACATTCATTACTAAATGTGTATGTGCTTTAAATTAGGGTTTCTATACAAACTGCTTAATTATATTTTATTTTCTCTCCTGCTAAATAGTGAAACCAACTTCTAGCACAGAGAAGTACTTTTATACCACAAAGTATTATGAGGGAAGAAAATGTACATATTTCCAAATTCATCCAAAGCAGCCAAGTACACCTGGCACATGTACAGTGGCTTTATTTCTGTCCCTAAGTGGCTTTATTTCTGTCATCTGACCAAACTCTTGCAGAAACAACAGAAATATGCTCTTCTCAAACGCCACTGAAAACTCATTCTATGTATCCTGTAGATATTCTTTGGGAAACCTCACTGAAAGTCTGAAAATAAAGGGGTAAAAGAATACATACAAAGCAGCCTCAGTGAAGGACTGAATCTAGCAGGGTTTGCAAATTTACAAGAAGTCCTCCTGCCTCGGCCTCCCAAAATGCTGGGATTACAGAAGTGAGCCACCATGTCTGGCCCACTCCAACCACATGACACAACCCTTGACCACATTTCTTAAGAGAAGAAGGACAATTACAGAATCACACGCTGTGAAATATGTAAAGTTTTAGAAGAGATAATAAAGAGCATAAAATATGTAACTTTGCTAACAATCATAAATAAGAAAATAACATTATGTAAACACTCTAAACTTGCTTCCTTGGCCACTTTCCAAATTATCAACAAAGAGCAGAATAATTTATAAAATTCTAAAATACATATGTATAATGTATGTATACATTTTACATAAAACACATAAAAATGATGTATATAAAAATGAGTGGGCTTTTTACATTGTCTTCAAGAAAAAGCAAAAATAATACAAAACATAAAATAATATTGTGGGCCAGACGTGGTGGCTCACTTCTGTTATCCCAGCATTTTGGGAGGCCAAGGCAGGAGGACTGCTTGAGCCCAGGAGTTCAAGACCAGCCTAGGGAACATAGCATGACCTTGTCTCTAAAATATAAAATAAAGTAATTAGCTGGGCATGGTGGCACATGCCTTTAGTACTAGCTGCTTGGGAGGCTAGGTAGAAGGATCACCTAAGCTCAGGAGGTCAAGGCTGCAGTGCACTTGCACTCCAGCCTGGACTACAGAGTGAGACCCAAACTCAAAATAATAATAATAATAATAATGTAAAACTCTGTAGTTGAGCTCAATAAAATAGAACATAGATATATTTTGAGAGTTATTAAAAAACATGAACACCAATGGAATGGGAGAAAATATTTACAAATGATATATCTGACAGGGGACTTGTATTCAGAATACATAAAGAACTCATACAACTCAATAATAAGATGTCCAATAACTCAATTTTAAAGTGGGAAAAGGATCCAAATAGACATTTCTCCAAAGAAGCAAATGGCCAATAAGCACAAGCTCAGCACCATTAACCATCAGGGAAATAAGATACCACTTCACACCCACAAAGATGGTTACAATAAAAAAGACAATAACAAATATCGGCAAGAATGTAGAGAAATCAAAACCTTCATACATTGCTAGTAAGAAGGTAAAAATGGTGCAGTCACTTTGGAAAACAGTAACAGTTTCTCGAAAAGTTAAACATATAGTTACCATTGGATCTAGCTACTCTACTCCTAGATATACAGGGGTGCCAAAAAAATGTATACACACTTTAAGTATGGCCTTCGCTCAAAGGATGGCATTATTCAAATGAATGCTAGCATCACCATGCAACAGGCAGGACAATCAAAGAAAATGGCAGAGGCAGTACTCAGTGGCTCAGCCTCTAATCCCAGCACTTTGGGAGGCCAAGGTGAGTGGATTGCCGGGGTCCACAGGTTCGAGACCAGCCCAGGCAACTTGGTGAGACCTCATGTAGCTTCAATAAATAAAAAATTAGCCAGTCATGGTAGGGCACACCTATAGTTCTGGCTACTTGGAAGGCTGAGGTGGAAGGATCACCAGAGCCCAGCAGGTCAATGCTGGGGTGGCCGTGAGTGTGCCACTGCCCTCCAGCCTGAGCAACAGAGTGAGACTCCAACTAAAAAAAAAAAAAAGAAAATGGCAGAAGCACAGTTGAGTGAATGTCATATTACACATTGCTACTGTAATTCAATTCAACTTCAAAAAGTAATACCTATATAACATCTTTTAAAATGTTATACATTCCAAAAGAACTGAAAACATATGTTCACATTATAACTTGTCTATAAATGTTCAACAACAGCATTATCATGATAGCCAAAAGGTAGAACAAACCCAACTGTCCATCAGCTGATGAAGGGATAAATAAAACATGGCATATCCACACAATGGAATATCATTCAGCCATAAAAAGCAATGAAATACTGATATATGCTACAACATGAATGAACCTTGAAAACATTAGACAAAGACCACATATTATATAATATCATTTATATGAAATGTCCAGAAAAGCTCAAGCTAGGAGTTGGAAAGTAAATTAGTGGTTGCCTAGGGCTGGGGGGATAGAATAACTGGTAAGCAGAGGGTTTCTTTTTGGACAGTAAAAATGCTCTAAAATTGTAGTGACTGTACAACTCTGCAAATATAATAAAAACCATTGAACTATATACTTTAAATGGGTGAATTATATGGTATGCAAATGACATCACAACAAAACTATAATAAGACACTAATGTATCAGTGTGTATGCCTTCTGACTTCAACTATAGATTACAGAAAATTTTAACGTCATTATCTTCAGTAATCCCTATAACTGAATCACAATACATTTTTGTCTGGCAGTCCTTACAAAAAGGTTTGATAAACTGAATTGCTTTTGAGGCACTACGTTTCTTTTTACTCTTACAAAAGAAAGTAAAATAAAATATTTAATTAAAAAACAAAACTAGGGCTGGGAATGTTGGCTTACACCTATAATACTAGCACTCTGGGAGGTGGAGGCGAGAGGAATGCCTGAGCCCTGGGGTTCGAGACCAGCCTGAGCAACTTGGTGAGACTCATCTCCACAATTTAAAAAAAAATTAGCCAGCCATGGTGGCACATGCCTATAGTTCCAGCTACTTGGAAAGCTGAGGTGGAAGGATCGCTGAGCCCAGCAGGTTGTGGCTGCAGTAGCCACGAGTGTGCCACTGCAGTCCCAGTCTGGGAGACAGAGATTTTGACTCAAAAAGAAAAAAAGGTATTAACCCATTTGTGCAATTGAAAATGTCTTGGATTCAAGATTCAAA
Organism: Tarsius wallacei; assembly: GCA_963574415.1. Taxonomy (NCBI): domain Eukaryota; kingdom Metazoa; phylum Chordata; class Mammalia; order Primates; family Tarsiidae; genus Tarsius; species Tarsius wallacei. Next base: position 24,629 of record CAUYQG010277049.1, read on the forward strand.
GATGAATATTTGGCCATGTTTAGTAGCTCACATCTAATCCTAGCACTTTGGGAGGCCGAGGTGGGAGGATTTCTGAGCCCAGGAGTTTGCAACCAGCCTAGACAAAATAGTGAGACTGTGTCTCTACAAAGTAAAAAAATTAGCTATTTGAGAGGCTGAGGTAGAAGAATTGCCTGAGCCCAGAAGATCAAGGCTGCTGTGAGCTGTGATGGTGCCACTGCACTCCAGCCTGGGTGACAGAGTGAGAGTCCAACTCAAAAATAAAAAATAAAAAATAAAAATATGTAGGTGTTGATTGTGTTGCTATTGGACTGGATTTTCTCACAGAACAGGCAGCATACACTTAAGCCAAAGTTAGACAGGTATTTTTAAATGTTATAGGATACTGTAAAAACACACATTCAGGTGTTTGGTTTAGAATATAGCTTGGGCTGCTGCCAAGCAAAGCTCTCCTGCACCATGGCAATGAGGGCTTTGTATAATCCTATCTCTGGTTTGTCTCATTTCTCATGGACTTTAGATTCACTAACCTCTATAACATGTAATAGAAATCAGTCTAGGCCGGGCTTGGTGGCTAAGCCTGTAATTCCAGCACTTTGGGAGGCCAAGATGAGTGGATTGCTGGAGCCCACAAGTTTGAGACCAGCCTGGGCAACTTGGCAAGACATCGTCTCTACAATCAAAAATCAAAAATTAGCCGGGTGTGGTAGAGTGCGCCTGTAATTCTGGCTACTTGGAAGGCTGAGGCAGGGGGATCACCAGAGCCCAGCAGGTCGACACTGGGGTGGGTGTGCCACTGCACTCCAGCCTGGGTGACGGAGTAAGACTCCAACTCAAAAAAAAAAAAAAAAAAGAAAAGAAAAAAGAAAAAGAAATCAGTCTACATTTTAAAATGTTTTCTCCAAGACCAAAACCTAGGAGTCACTGCAAACCTCCCCCCACCACTCCCATATACATCAAATCCTAGTGCTTCAGCTTCCTAAACCCCTCTCAAATCTACTTTCTCTCCATTTCCATGGTCATGCCTTGGCTGAAGCTCTCAGCATCTCATCTGGACAATCACACCTGCCACTCAAGCAGTCTGTAATCTCTCCCCTCACTAATACATGTGTCAGCCTCCCAGAACGGTCTTTCGAAAACACAGACTAGCTGGATCACTCCCCTGCTACAAGTCTTTCTGTAGCTCCTCACCGTCCGTTAGATAAAGCCCAAATATCTGCCAAGGAATCATAGTCTTTCTTGCAGGGTCTGGCCTCTGCCAGTTTCCTAGCCTCATTTCTCACCACTCTCCCAGTTAACTCTGATACTCCTCTATACAACTGCTTATCATTCCTGTCATCCCTTTTATGTATGCTGGAATCCCTGCTTGGACCTGTGCCAGACATGATCTCCCCCTTTCTTCTGCCTGAAAACCTCTCAATATCTCCTTTAGGAATCTTTCCTAGTCATTTCGCTATGTGGGACTTACCATGCTGGGTTATAATTACCTATGTTCATATATTTGTAACCTACCAGACTGAAGCCCCCTTGAGGGACAGGGCTGTGTCTTAATCATCTTTGTAATCTGACCATCTAGCACAATGCTAAAGACAATAAGTACACACACAAAAGACAAATGAACAAAACAAAAAAAAAAGTCCTAATGCCAAAGAGCAGAATACTGCACTAAACTCCGTCAAAATTAACTTTCAGAAGTGAGAATGATAAAGTAGTAGAACAGTAAAGGACACCTAACTGGGTCAGCCTAAAGCTACAGATCAATGACCTCTAGAGGGAGTTTTCTCCCCTACTTTGATCCCTTTCCTAAAAATGACTTCTTGCTTATGCACGTTTGACACAATGGAGGCGATTCTGTTTAAATAAGAATTGGTTTAACTATGAGGCAATCCTTTTCTCCATCCTCAGGTTTTGCCTATTTCTCACAAACTCACAAGAATGAACTGACAAAAATGAAGATCCTTAAAGCCCTTTGAGTTTGGTATCTTGCAGTCCCATTTGTTAAAACCTGAGAACATTTCAAAGTACTGCAATTAGTAAATTTATTATTGAAACAGTACCTTAAATATAACATGCCAAACAAGATAACCTTGGAAGCAAATTAAATTTACTTACTTTTAAAAACCTAATAGACAATGTGTTATGTGTATCCTAATCTCACTAAAACTTTCCCCCTTCAGAGCTATTTTTTAAAATAAGTTTTAAAAACTCCTTATTCTTCTCTCCTTTGCTCTTCCTGTCCTCTACAAAATAAAAATGTCTATCCACACACCAACAAATGCTCTTGTCCTGTTAGGCTAGAACCCAGGCCTCTTAAGACCAAAACTACCCGAAATGAGTTCTGGCCTAGGAAAAGGACAGGCCACTGGGCAATACCAGGACAGCAAGCCAGGCAGCACCCACCTGTAGCCCACCTTGCGGGCATAGTGCAGGCAATTCTCCTTTACGTGGGTCTGGAAGTAGGCAGAGCGACAGAGGACCCCACACTCCGGGCAGCAGTAGGGGGACTTGTGTGCATGAATCCGCTGGTGGGCACAGAAACTGCACTGGTTGGGCAGCAGCATCTGGCATACCTGGCAAGTCTAGGAAAGAACACCAAGAAAGCAGATCACGCAGGGGCTGCAAACCCGTGGCTCTCCAATAGGAGCAACTGGCTTTCCAGGACATGGGTCAGAGTAGCCCCTTCCCCCAACCACTCTCTCTTCCAACTCTCCTAAGGCACTTGTGACACCCCCATACCTTATTAAAGGTGTTGATACTGACACCCACACAATCTTTGCCTGCCACCTGGGGCCAGAGGAGTTGCTTAGAGAAGCACAGAAGCCAGCTTAAATGGGTTCCCACTGACCACAGATGGGATAATGTGGCATTTGATAATCAGAAACAAACCTGACCCTATTTTCTCAAAGATTAGTTTTACTTCTAGGGTTGTATTTCTTTCCTCTGGCTTAGCAGAGGACCAGGTTTTTCTTTGTGGAAGCCGAAGGCACTTCTTGAATTCTAGGACCTTAGTGTACTGCCAGATGCATCAGCGTCTCTGTCTCAGCTCAGCAGAGGCAGTTCTTGCCATTCACCCCCCAAAATGGCCTGGTGGAGACCTGCTCAGCACCTCTAGTCAGGTGGTTCATTGACTTCCAAAGCAGACCTGAGCCTGCCATGACAAGTACTCAGCAGGCTCTTGATACAGACTAGCTTGAGTGATCTTGTCAGTTTCAATGCCCCAGTCCTCTTTATCCATTCTGGAGGGTGCCCTGAGCCAAAGCTAAGCAAATAAACCCACAGACAAGAACAAATTAGGTAGCAGATCCTTTGTTCCCAGCCCTAGGAGAAAACCAGAGGAGGTACGAATCCTCCAGCTAGACTCAATAAAGCTCTAATGGGCAGAGCTCAGACAACCCAGAAGTGTAAAGCAAGAGACTGAGCTAGTACCTGCACCCTGGAGAGGCCTGTCACAGTTTCTCATTAAAAATAGGACACCTGTCCTACTCACTGAGGGGGCCACTGACCTGGGGCCAGAGGAGTTACTTAGAGAGGTATAGAAGCCAGCTTAAAGGTGTTCCCATTGACTACAGATGGAATAATGTAAGCATCAAAAAGAATGACTGAACACATAAATATACTGAATAGATGAAAATCAATGAGTGCATTATGACAATAAAACTAAAAATAATAGAGATCACCGCATACTCATTAGGATGCTATTATTTTTAAAAAACCAGAAAGTAATAAGTGTTGACAAGGATGAGGATGTGGGAAAAATGGAGTTCTTGTACACTGTTGGTGGAAATGTAACACGGTGTAGCTGCTGTGGAAAACAGTATAGTGGTACCTCAAAAAACTAAACATAGAAGTACTAAACAATCCAGCAATGACACTTCTGGGTGTACACCCAAACTAACTAAAAGCAAGGTCTCAAAGAGATATTTGTATACCCATGTTCATAGCAACATTATTCACAATGGCTAAAACTTGGAAACAACCCAAGTGTCCATCAACAGATAAAAGGATAAACAAAATGTGGTATATATATACACACAATGGAATGTTATTTAGTCTTAATAAAAGAGGAAATTCTCACACATACTAAACATTGGATGAACCTTAAGGACATGCTAAGTGAAATAAACCAGCCACAAAAACCCAAAAACTATATGATTCCACTTGTATGAGGTAACTTGAGTAGTCAAAACTCATGAGACAGAAATATGATGGTGGTTGCCAGGGGTTGGGGGGAGGGGGGAGGAGGGAGAAATGAGGAGTTATTTTTTAATGGGTACAGAATTTCAGTTTTGCAAGATGAAAAGAGTTCTGGAGATTGGCTGCACGACAATGTGGATATATTTAACATTAACACAACTGAACTGTATGCTTAAAAGTTATTAAGATGGGAAACTTCATGTTATGTATATTTTGCCACAATTAAAAAAATAGAAGAGGGACTCTTAGAGTACCACTTGAGATTGCAGAGCATCAGTTCACTACTCTGAAAACTGCTCATTTTTACAAACAAACTACTCATTCCATTTTCCAACATAAACATAAAATATGTTTCTTTTTTTTGAGTCAGAGTCTCACTATGTCGCCCAGACTGGAGAGCAGAAGTACGCTCATGGCCAGGGCAACCTCGACCTACTGGACTCAGGTGATCCTTCCGCCTCAGCCTCCCAAGTAGATGGAACTACAAGTACATGCTACCACGTCTGTCTAATTTTTTGATTTATTGTAGAGAAGAGGTCTCACCATGTTGCCCAGGCTGGTCTCAAACCCCTGGGCTCTGGCAATCTTCCCACCTCAGCCTCCCAAAGGGCTGGGATTACAGGCTTGAGCCACCATGCCCAACATTACTGTGTTTCACAGTAACCAAATAGCCCTCATGGAAGTGGAAAAAATATTTTATACAGAATTCTAGCCAATAAGTGAGAAAAAAAAACGAAGTTATTTTGGAGTTCCTTTGGAACTCAACAAAATTAGATTTAAGCAGTGATTATTGATGGATACTAAAATCATTAGAGAAAAGGTGGAAAACTTTATAACGAAGGGATCAGAATATCACTATCTAAATTCACTGATCAAGTTCAGCATCATTAAAAGTGAGACAATCAGGCACTTTGTACCTCCAGAAGTACAAAGTGAAACAGAAAGAACGCAGTACCCCCTACTTACACCTCTGACAAAATGGAACCTGAATCTAATCAAGTCTTTATTGCTAATTCTGTACAGAAAAAATGCGGGATATAGAGGAAAAAGAAGTAATCACTGAAAGTCAGAACTGTCCTGAAAAAATCAAGAAGCAATCAGTCAAACCTAGAATTGTCCTCAAAATTCTCAGGACACATGCATGACCCAGTTTCTTCAGCAGATCAATGGCATGAAAAAAGGGGGTCCAGTGGGGTGGAGTGGGAAGAGGTACTGTTCTCGATTAAGCCATTTAAGAAACATGGCTCATGCCTGTAATCCCAACACTTTGGGGGCGGAGGAGAGAGGACTGTCTGAGCACATGGATTCGAGGCCGCCTGGGCAACATGGTGAGACTTCATCTCTACAAGAAATGAAAAAATTAGCTAGACATGGTGGCACACGCTGGTGGTTCCAGTTACTTGGAAGGCTGAGACGGAAGGATTACCTGAGCCCAGCAGGTCAAGGCTGTGGTGGCCATGAGCATGCCACTGCACTCCAGCCTGGGCAACAGAGTGAGACTCCAACTCAAAAAAATAAAAATAGAAGTAAAAAATTATAAATAAAAAAAAGAAAGAAACATGAACAAATGTAATGTATGACTCATGCTTGATCCCTGATTGCAAAAAGACATTTTTTGAAAAAACTGGAAAAATATGAATATGGGCTTGTGTTAGGTAATATTAAGGAACTGTTGTTAATTTTGTTAGATGTAATAATGACAATATATTTAAATAAAAACACTAACAACAAAAAAAATAGCCCCTCTGTGCTGACATGCTGCCTGAACACCATTGCTTGGAATGCAAGGGGAAGGGTGTAAAGACTCCCTCAGTCACTGCAGCGGGAGGCATACTCCATTCAGGTACAGACTCCCAGGGAGAAGACAGAGAGCCCAAACCTACATCATTCCCGCAGTTCCTACTTGGTGCAGCCCAACCCACCCATACACTCGTGGCCATGGATGTGTGGCTTGTCACGTGGAAATCCAAGCCTAACAGCCTCAGGACTAGTTTTCGGTACCAGAGCTCAACTTTACCTTTTCCCTGAGACTCAGGTCAGATTTAATGCCATGAAATTGTGTAAGGGAGTCAAGCTAGGTGGAGACAGGTCTGAAGGCCTTCCTGGGCATTCTTCCCTTCCTGTCAGGAGGGTGCTCTTCTTCAGCTCCCAATAGGGGAGAATGACACAGAGAAGATGCAGGAGTGGAAGGGTGCCATGCCTGCCTGGGATCCGACACCCAGGCCTCTGCCTACTCAGATTTTAGAAGATGAACAAGGAACAGTGTGAAAAAAAACCACAGGTTCAGGCATCAGACTTCTACTGCCAAGGATCCTCATCATATGACTCAGAGAAACACTGGCCCAAGAACACTGAAGCCCCTGGGGAAGGGGCCCAGCATGAGCACACTCCATGTGACTCATGGAGAGGAAATGCAAACTGAAACAGAGAGAGGGTGAAGAGGAGGCCACAAAGTGACCCTACAGCACCTCCTGGCCCCTTTGGGGGTCTGGGTCCTCTGCAGAAGCCTCCCAAGCACACCACAGTCAATCTCCAGCTTCTACCCCAATACTCCCAAGACCAGCCCACACCCAACACTCCCTGCTCCTCAAACCCATTCTGCACTCTCACAGACTTTTGCTCCCTATACCTGAGACATCCTTGCCTCTCCTGCTTCTCCAAACTCATCCTTGCAGGCCCAACTGAAATGTCGCACCTTCCTTATGATGGAATCACCATGAATTAGTCCCTAGTCTGAACTAGGTTTATAACACTGTTTTAGCCCCAATCTCAGTCTGCCATACACAATAGCTGTTTGGATGATGATCCCTGCCCTTGCTAAGTCACTATGAGCTCCTGAGGAAGGTGCATCTCCCTCCTGCTGGCATTTCCAGTTCGGAACACAGCCCTCATGCACAGTGGGCACTTAGAAAACATGGGCAAAGCTACCAACACATGCACAGGCTCCTGGCTGAGCTGAAGTAAAAATGGCTGTTTTGCTTTCCTCCCAGGCCTCTGAAGTCCTGGCTGAGGGAAGCATGGTGAAGGGTGGGCTTGGATGTCATGAAGGGAATCTCCTTCTGGAGGCACGTCTGGAGGCCTTCTTTGTGGAACCTGCTAATACATGACACAGATGGCCACTGACACACAGGGTGTTAAAGGGTATCCTCAGCACAGAATGCCAGTAAAAAAAAAAAAAAAGCCAGATCTCATCAAGCATAAGCAAGAATCAGAACAAGCAGATAAGCACAGTTGTTTTCTTGTAGTAAAAACACAGTTGAAAGGAGGCCCCAAAAACCTCAGCCACAGCCCCTGCATGTTCATCTTCTCTCCTTCCATCTACCTCAGGCCTGCCACTGGCCCTACTTCAGTTTCCCCAGAGGGACTCTACAAAAACAGCTGTGTCTGCTGCAGGCAGAACAACTCATTCAAGGCACAGTTTTTAGAAGAACAGACTGAGGTGCAGGGCAGTGACTCCTACCTCTGCCCCAAATTCCCTGAGCACATGCTAAGAATGTGTTGACACCTGCCAGAGACCAGAGAAGAATCATCCAGTAAAGACCCACCCAGGCCTGACGATGAGCCCTGGCAGCCCACTGGAGTGGGAGTGAGTGGAAATGGGGCATGTCCATAAGTACACTCTTCAGTCAGATCTTCAGGGGCTCTCCTCAGTTATGAATAGGGCCCCTTTCCCAGTAAACATTGAGCACTAGATATTCAGGCAGGTCACTAACCATTAAGTAAGACCACCTTTTCTAAGACTCATAAGGATTCCACCACTGCCCCCACAGAAATGAGCTTTTCTCTCTGTGCCTAGTTGTGGAACTGATGTGACCCTGGGCCCCAACACCCATCACAGTTGGGATCTGCTTACCAGCCCCTCGGTCTCCTCCGTCGTCCTCTGGAAATGTGCAGCCAGGACCGTGAAGTCCCGCATCTGCTTGTGACATTCAAGACACTTGATTGCGTACCGGATGAGCCTCACGGGGTCTGGGTAGAGCGGCAAGGCTGGAAGAGGGGAACTGGAACTGCCTGAAGTGAGACCATGTTTGGGAGAGGATGAGGGGGCTGGAGCTGCTGGTGCCGTGGGGTTCACAGGGGCCGACACAAACATTTGGTCTGCAGAGATGGGCTTTACGAGCAGCTGGGAACACTGCATGACGAGCCCCTTGCTCTTGTGGTCGCGGGCGTGCCGGAGCAGGCTGCACTTGTTGAAGAAGAGCAGTGTCTTGGAGCACAGCGTGCACAGCACCTCAATGTGGACACTCCGCCGGCCATAATGTTGGCTCAGGCTCTTCTCTAAGGCAAACGCGTCTCCACACTCCAGGCAGCAGTACCCACTGGCCGGCACGTGGATCCTGCTGTCCGCAGGTGGGCTGAGATTTGGCGCATAGAGGGGCACAGGGTTGGAGCTGTGGAGGACCTTGTTGAAGACCTCCACAATCAGTGGGGCAGCCTTTTTCACCTGGTGGACCAGGGGCACCGACATCTGTGTAAGCTGTGGCTGGCTCCGTCTCTGCGCTGAGGACTTGGCCGTCACTGATGCGGCAACGCTGTGGGGGACGAGGTTCAGGTTGGCCAGGTGTACGGCTTTGGGCAGGAGGTTGGCAGGGGCCAGGGTGGATGCCTGCAACGCTGTGCTCTGTTGCTTCTTGCCCATTTGTGAGCCCAGGGCAGCCCCCTTTGGGACCCGGGGCCCAGAGCTGCAGCAGGGAGACGAAGAGTCACTGGACTTTGCCACGCTTTCGTCCCCTTTCCTGTCACCCTGGGGGCTCCCTGAATTTGTGCCTGACTCAGGAAAGTGCTCTTCCACCGGCACCTCGTCCCCTGGCACCTCGCTTGGGACCTCGGCAATGGTGCTCCCAAGAGGTGACTCAACAGGAGACTTACTTAGATCGTCGGGATCTGGCAGGATCCTTGTGACGGTCCGTTTGATTTCCCCTGATGATGTCTTAATGGTTTTGATTCTGACTTTGGGAATTGCTGGTGGGGAGCTGGCAGCCACAGAAGGGGAGCCTTTGCTGCTGCTGTCACTGCAGATGCTCCGAGGGCTGTCCGATGGCTTGATGCTTTTTCTAGTGGCCTCCAGAGGGCTCCGGGGACTCTTTGGTGACTTGGGCATTTTGGGGCTGCCTTTAGAACCCTCTTTAGTGGGCCCTAAGGGATCCTTCATGTGACCAGGTTGATCCTCTTTAGTGACACTGGCCACTCGTTTGGCCTGCAGGGCCACCAAGGCTGCTACACAAGAGGACAGCTTGGAATGAGCTGGTTTAAGACGCTGCCTAGGGGGGACAGATGAGTAGGGACCAAGCTCCCGGGCAAGCCCCTTGGCCTCTCCAATACTGTTGCTAGGGTGGCTGTTGAACTCCAAAGCTTCTCCAAAGAATCGGCTGGCATCCAGCTCTTTGTGAGGTTCCACTGCCTTTTGCCCACCTTGCTCGTGTTCCTGCTGGCTCCCCAAGGGCAGGGGTTCTGGTTCTGGCTTGGGTTCTTTCTTACAGAAGTGATCAAACATATGCAGCTCTGGGACTGGAAACTTAGTCAGAGCCTCCAGGACTGGGCCCCCCACAGTTCCAGGAGGGGGTGGGAAATAACTGTCAGGGTGCTTGGGCTTTATCCCAAACCCATTGTCTTTGATGGGATCATCAGGTTCTGGGCTGGAGATTGGACTGAACTGGTTGAAGGTGGGTAATGGCTCTGACTTGGGAGGCTCCAGCTTGCCAGGGAAACTCCTGGCACTGTCTCCATTCATGAAAGTGGAATCGAATTTTCCACAGTTGTGGGGATCTGGAGGCAGGTCTGAGCCCCGGAATCCATTGTGCAGGAGGCTGGGAGCAATGTGATCTTTCTCTGCTTCAAATGACTCCTGGCGGCTGGTGTTCTTGACAATGACACTCACGGCCGGCACATCTGGGGCTGATCCTGAGTGAGACAAGGACACACTTTCATCCATACACATGCCTGGAGGCTTGAGAGGACTCTCATTCTCCTCACTGGGCGTCTGGATGGCCTCCTTGGCATCGAGGCTGGTGGGGTCTGGGATGTCAAAGGCAGCCAGAAGGTCATCAAAATCTGGGGTTTTCATATCCCCCATGGCTGGATGCTGGCAAGGACTATAACAGAAACAGAGAACAGAATCAGTGACCACAGGGTCCCACAGGACTCTATTCTGCACATCTTCATTGCATATTCATCCACTGAATGCACATATGCAGCTAGCACACCCATGTGGAACCTCACGCACTATGATAGGAAGTCACACACCTGAGTTTTACCCCAACAGACTTCCACAGTGCTGGAGAGGTGAGGGGAGAAGTAGATAGAGCAGTTATATGTAGTGACAAGCCTGCCTGGCAGATCGCAATATCTGGAAATTCCTGGCTGATTGCATAGCCAAAAAGAGGGTACACCCCTACTATACTCCCTCAGTTTCTCAGGGAACATCATTATTCCTTGATCATGTGCACTCACAAAAAGCCAACCACTCAGTGTTAAAAAATAAAATAAAAAGATTCTCACACCTCATCAACAAGTGTACCTGCATAATGAACATTTGTATACCTAACCCTGAATTGTACCCCACATCTTTAAAAAATAAATATTTGTGAAACTTAAAAAAATAAAAAAAGAATGATTCAACACTTCTTTCCTTTAGCTAACTTCTGATTCATACGTAAGACTTAGTCATAACTTCCTCTGCTAATTTACTCTTAGTAATCACCCACCAACTTGATATAACTTTGAGGGCTTTTTGTTGCATGAATTAAAACAAATCCAAAATGATTTGCAATTGTCAGGATTTCTGCTGTCTCATGAATAAACTCTAGAAAATTACATCATCCCTTAGGAATTTTTTTCTCTATTCAGCAGACACATTTGATTCCTTGATTTTCACCCTAAAATTATTATCAGTTGGTGAATGGACCATTAAACCTGAGGAGCAGAAAGACTTGCAACATGGTTATCAAATTGACCAGGTGACAGTTTTGGGGAAGCCTAAATTCTATTTTGACTTAATACACAAAGAATAGGATAATAATTCGATTTGAACTTAATGCACCTGTTTCCTGGGGAAACAGAGCTGCAGAATTATTGCAACAGAGGAAACCCAAAGCCCTAGAGAGAGACCTTCCATTAGGAAATTATAAAATCACACTTAACAATGAAACATAGCTGGGCTCGGTGGCTCAGCCTGTAATCCCGCGCCTCGGGAGGCTGAGGTGAGTGGACTGCCTGAGCCCGCGGGTTCGAGACCCGCCTGGGCAGGCCAAACCTCATCTCTACAATAAATCAAAAAAATTAGCCAGGCGTGGTAGCGCACACCTGTAGTTCCGGCTACTCGGAAGGCTGAGGTGGAAGGATTGCCGGAGCCCAGCAGGTCGAGGCTGCAGTGGCTGGAAGCAGCCACTGCACTCCAGTCTGGGCGACGGAGTGAGACGCCAACTCAAGAAAAAAAAAAAAAAAACCATGAAACATAAAACTGGCTGGCTCAACCCTGCTGGAGGGAGAAGAAAAACCTCACCATCTCCCTTGTGCAGCTTTAAATCCTGCATCTGCTGCAGCATCCCAAGGCCTTACTGGTTCACATGTCTTACTTACATCATGTTCATGCTGAAAACCTTTCTGGATCAGATCAACACAACTCTGTGAGAAAGCAATATGGTAGCTACACAGAACTCTAGGTCTGGTAACTCCACTTCCAAAAATGTATCCTAAGAACAAAAATTCCCAAAAGCTACATGCAAAATTGTATGCTACAGCATTATTAAAATAGCACAAAAGAGAGACATACAAAAAGAATCTAAATGGGGCCAGGTGCAGTGACTCACACCTGTAATCCTAGCGCTCTGGGAGGCCAAGGCAGGTGGATTGCTTGAGCCCAGGAGTTTGAGACCAGGTTGGGCAACACAGCATACCCTTGTCTTTACAAAAAATAAAAAAATTAACCAGGCATGGGGGCACACACCTGTAGTTCCAACTACTTGAGATGCTGAGATGGAAGGATTGCCTGAGCCCGGAAGGTCAAGGCTGCTATGAGCCATGATAATCATGATCATGCCACCGCACTCCAGCCTGGGTGACAGAGTGAGACTCTGATTTAAAAAAAAAAAAAAAAAAAGGGCTGGGCTCAGTGGCTAAGCCTGTAATCCCACGCTTTGGGAGGCCGAGGTAAATGAATTGCCTGAACCCGAGGGTTCGAGACCTGCCTGGGCAACTTGGCAAGACCTCATCTCTACAATAAATCAAAAAAATTAGCTGGGCATGGTAGCGCATGCCTATAGTTCCAGCTACTTGGAAGGCTGAGGCGGAAGGATCGCTGGAGCCCAGCAGATGGAGGCTGCGGTGGCTGGGAGTGTGCCACTGCACTCCAGTCTGGGCGACAGAATGAGACTCCAACTCAAAAAAAAAGATCCTAAATGTCTAAATATCCAAGACCAGGGAATGGTTAAATACTTGATGGACTATTATGCAGCCATTAAAAATTCTAATTATGAAATCTACAGAGTAACATGGAAAACTACTTATAATGTTAAGTTTTAAAAGATTGATACAAAAAATGATGTCAGGCAATAATGTTAACAATGCAAAACTAAGCATGCATTTGAACCAAGATTAAAAGAAAAAGAAACATAATTATACAGAGTAGTGAAATTACTGCTAGGTAATTTTTTCAAAACTTTTTTTGGTGGCTGATAGATTGTTCTTATAATTTTTAAAGGGGAAAATGGAAGAAAAAAAAAAAAACACTTAGAACCACAAAGGGAGCAGGTGGCATGACAGAGTATATCTCTTATCACCCCACGGGATCAACAGGTTTGCATGTTTGGTTTCCTGCCCCCTCCCAACTCCCAGCAAAACACACCAGCCTGCATGAGAGTTCTCACAGAAAATGAAAACTACACCCCTTCCCATTGGGGAAGTGCCTAATTATAATAGGTAATAATAAGGTGAAATACCAATTATCTAAACATGGGTTAGCAGAATACCCCGACTGGAATGAGACGTAAAGTTTTAAACAGAACAAATGATTGTCTCCTGGAATAGGAAGTGTTGGAGCCAATAAACTAGGGTAATATTCTGAATGCCACTGAAAACAGTGGGTTTCCCAATACCAAGTGAAATACTCTTCAGGGAGATCATCGCTATAAGGAAATACCAGCTGATTTACTTTATATGCTTTATTTCTTTCTTGTTTGTTCTTTCTTTTCTTTAAATGTCTACGGGAAAAAAATACTGAGGGAGAAGGACAAAATAGATTGGTCCTCTTAAGGAGCCGGAGAAAGTATGTCAGAGTGGAAGGGGAGCAGTCGGTGGTGTGTGCAGAGACTAGCTGGGAGTCTGCTATTGTCTAACTCAGAGTTAAAAGGACTTGAAGCAGAGAGAGAATCCATCAGAAGTAAAGTTCTACTCACAGAGAAATCTCAGGGAGTGGCTGAGAATGGTCAGAGCTAAAGAAAATAACTTTTACGCCAGGCTCGGTGGCTCAGCCTGTAATCCCACGCCTTGGGAGGCTGAGGTGAGTGGATTGCCTGAGCCTGAGGGTTCAAGACCTGCCTGGGCAACTTGGCGAGACCTCATCTCTACAATAAATCAAAAAATTAGCCGGGTGTGGTAGCCCGTGCCTGTAGTTCCAGCTACTTGGAAGGCTGAGGAGGAAGGATCGCCGGAACCCAGCAGGTCGAGGCTGCGATGGCCGGGAGCAGCCACTGCACTCCAGTCTGGGCGACAGAGTGAGACTCCAACTCAAAAAAAAGAAAATACCTTTTGCTGGAAAATCAGAGCTAGTAAATGGCGTGGCAGCTCAATATCAGCAGCAGGAAAACCCTTTATAAAGATTTTAAATGCCAAAGCTGAAGCCTTTAAAAGCCAAAGAACCCATTCTGTTTTCTATTTAAACTAGCTTAAAAAAAACAAAAACAAAAAAAACAAGCCAGGAGCGGTGGCTCAAGCCTGTAATTCCAGCACTTTGGGAGGCAGAGACAAGAGGATTCCCTGAGCCCACAGGTTCAAGACCAGCCTGGGCAACATGGTGAGACCTTGTCTCTACAATAAAAAAATAAAAAAAATTAGCCATGCATGGTGGCACACACCTGTGGTTCCAGCTACTTGGAAGGCTGAGGCCGAAGGATCACCTGAGCCCAGCAGGTTGAGGCAGTGGTGGCCGTGAGTGTACCATTGCACTCCTGCCTGAGTGACAGAATGAGACTCCTACTCACACAAAAAAAAAAAAGAAAAAAAAAAAAAAAACCCAGCAGTAATCAACAATAAGAGACTTACTGTGTACCTGTATGTTTATATTTCCTTGAATCTTGCTCTAAAGTATCACATTGTTAAAATGTAGAAAACAGAAGTTAACTAAAATGTACCTAATTGTAACAGCAAAATAAGAAAATATGAAGAAAAAAGATAACCTTGCAGCAACTAGGATGGGTTTAGAGTCTATAATACTTAGTGCTCTATCACAGAAACAAAGAACTGAGTACCACATGTTCTCACTCATAAATGGACCCTGAACATTTACCATAATACTATAAGAAAGGGATTGGCAGTAGCAGGACACTGGTGGGAGGTGGGGATATAACATCAATAAGGGTACTTGATCTCAAACCAGGCCAAGTGGGGACCAAAGGGAGGTCTAAACTTTACCTGTATGATCACTTCTTGCATACCTAAAAAAGTACTTATAAAAAAGAAAAAAGATAAACAATCAAAAGTTCTATTCATCAAACACCTGCCAGCAAAGTTAAAACAACAAACCAAAAGAAATATTTGCAACATATAGTTATTATCGTTAATATCTTAGCTAGGCCGGGCGTGGTGGCTCAGCCTGTAATCCCAGCACTTTGGGAGGTCAAGGCAAGAGGAATGATTGCCTGAGCCTGGGGGGTTCGAGACCAGCTTGGGCAACTTGGTGAGACCTCGTCTCTACAAAAAAATCACACACAAAAAAACTAGCCGGGAGTGGTGGCGTGCATCTGTAGTTCCAGCTACTTGGAAGGCTGAGGCAGAAGGATCACCTAAGCCCAGCAGGTCAAGGCTACAGTGGTTGTGAGCAAGCCACTGTACTCCAGCCTGGGTGAAAATAGTAAGACTCCAACTCAAAAAAAAAAAAAAAAAAAAATCTTAGCTAAAACATAAAAAGCCCTTATGAGGCAGTAGCTAAAAGATAAACAACCCATCAGAAAAATGAACTGGCCGGGCCCGGTGGCTCACGCCTATAATCCTAGCACTTTGGGAGGCCGAGGTGAAAGGACTGCCTGAGCCCAAAGGTTCAAGACCAGCCTGGGCAACTTGGTGAGACCTCATCTCTACAATAAATCAAAAAATTAGCCAGGTGTGGTGGCACATGCCTATAGTTCTAGCTACTTGGAAGGCTGAGGAGGAAAGATCGCCTGAGCCCAGCAAGTCGAGGCTGTGGTGGCTGTGAACATGCCACTGCACTACAGCCTGGGTGACAGAGTAAGACTCTGACTCAAAAAAAAAAAGAAAAGAAAAGAAAAGAAAAATGAGCCAAGGTGATGAGCAGGCAAATAAAAGAAGAAAATACAAATGAACAAACAATATATTTTAAAAGTTGCAAACATCCGGGCACGGGGTGGCTCATACCTATAATCCTAGTACTTTGGGAGGTGGAGATGAGCTCAGGAACTTGAGACCAGCTTGAGCAACACAGTGATAGCTCTATAATAAATTAAAAAATTAACCAAGCATGGTTGTGCATGCCTGTGGTTCCAACTACTTGGAAAGCTGAGGTGGAAGGATCGCCTGAGCCCAGCAGGTTGAGGCTGTGATGGCCATGGGCATGCCACTGCACTCCAGCTTGGGAAACAGAGTGAGAATCCATCTCAAAAAAAAAAAAAGAAGAAGAAGAAGAACAAATGAACAAATAATATATTTTAAAAGTTGCAAACATCCAGCCATGGTGGCTCACGCCTGTAATCCCAGAACTTTGGCAGGCAGAGGCGAGAGGATTGCCCGAGTCCAGGGATTCAAGACCAGCCCGGGCAAGTTGGTAAAACCTCATCTCTACAATAAATCAAAAAATCATAATCCTGAATTGTACCCCACATCTTTAAAAAAAATAAAATAAAATTAGCTGGGTGTGGTGGCACACGCCTGTAGTTCCAGCTACTTGGAAGGCTGAGTTGGAAGGATCATCTGAGCCCAGCAGGTTGAGGCAGTGGTGGCCATGAGTGTGCCACTGCACTCCAGCCTAGGCAACAAAGTGAGAGTCCAAAAAATAAGCTGGGTGTGGTGGCTCAGGCCTATAATCCCAGAACTTTGGGAGACAGAGATGAAAGGATTGCCTGAGCTCAGGAGCTCAGGAGTTTGAGACCAGCCTGAGCAACATTACGAGATCTTGCCTCTACAATAAATCAAAAACTTAGCTGGGCATGGTGGCAAATGCATGTAGTTCCAGCTACTTGAAAGGCTGAGGTGAGGCTGGGCACGATAGCTCAGCCTGTAATCCCAGCACTTTGGGAGGTTGAGGCGAGAGGATTGCCTGAGCCCGGGGGCTCGAGACCAGCCTGAGCAACATGGTGAGACCTTGTCTTTACAATAAATCAAAAAATTAGCTCTGCGTGATGGCGCCACCTGTGGTTCCAACTACTTGGAAGGATGAGGCAAAAGGATCACCTGAGCCCAGCAGGTAGAGGCTGCGGTGGCCATGAGCGTGCCACTGCACTCTAGCCTGAGTGACAGAGTGAGACTCTAACTCAAATAAATACATAAATACATAAACAAATAAATAAATAAGATAAAAAGGTGCAACCCCACAAGATAGTAGAGAAATACAAATTAAAATCATGAGAAACCAAATTGACCAAGGTTTTGAAAAGTAATCCAGTATTGGCAGAGACATGGCAAAATAAGCATTCCAAAGTAATACAAATTGATATAACCTGTCTAAGGAACAATTTAGTCATGTATACAAAAAGTCCAATAATCCCACTTCCAGAAATTTATCCTAAAGGAATAAAAATACAAACAAAAAGATAATCATCACCGAATTATTTATAACAATAAATGAGATACAACCTAAATATTCAATAATAGGAAATTGGTTAACTAAATTATGGTATAGTAATACCATTAAATACTAGGCATCAGGCCAAGGTGGGAGGATTGCTTGAGGCCAGGAGTTTGAGACCAGTCTAGGCAACATAAGCAAGACCTGGTCTTTACAAAAAATTAACTGAGCATGGTGGTGCACACCTGTAGTCCCAGCTACTCAGGAGGCTGACATGCAAGGATCGCTTGAGCCTAGGAGCTGGAGGCTGTGATGAGCCATGCTTGTGCCACTGTACTCTGGCCTTGGTGAAGTGTGAGACTCTGACTCAAAAAGGAAAAAAAAAGTAGTAGGCATCAAGATAAAAATTAAGGTTATGAGGCTAGGCACAGTGGCTCACAACTGTAATCCCAGCACTTTGGGAGACTGAAGCGGGAGGATTACTTGAAGCCAGGAGTTCAAGACCAGCCTGGGCAATATAACGAGACCCCCATATCTTAATAAATAAATAAATATATAAAATTAGGGCTATGAGAAATGCTCCTGATAGAAAATGAGGAAAAAAAAAATGCTGAAGTATATATATGGTACAATCTCCATTTGAAACAAAATTTTTAGCCAGGAATGGTGGCTCATACCTGTAATCCCAACACTTTGGGAGACTAAGACAGGAGGACTGCTGGAGTCCAGGGGTTCAAGACAAGCCTGGGAAACATAGCAAGACCCCAAAATTAGCCAGGCATGGTGGTGCATGCCTGTAGTCCCAAGTTATTCAGGAGGCTGACGCGGGAAGATTGCTTGAGCCCAAGAGGTTGAGGCTGTGGTGGGCCATGATTGTGCCACTGCACTCCAACCTGGGTAACAGAGACCCAACTCAAAAATAAAATAAAAATAAAACAAAATAAATAAACATGAATGGACCAAGAAAATAATTTAAAAAAACAAACAAAATTTTGGCCAAGTGAGGAGGTAAGCACTTTGGAAGGCTGAAGTGGGAGGATCCCTTGAGATCAGGAGTTCAAGTGAGCTATGATCACACCACTGCACTCCAGCCTGGGAGACAGAGTGAGATCCTGTCTTAAAAACAAACAAACTTCTTAAAATATATGTTTTTCATGAAAAAGGGTGGAAGAATACTCCAAAATGTTTTTTAAAACTCTCAACAGATGATGAAGTTATTTT
Organism: Tarsius wallacei; assembly: GCA_963574415.1. Classification (NCBI taxonomy): domain Eukaryota; kingdom Metazoa; phylum Chordata; class Mammalia; order Primates; family Tarsiidae; genus Tarsius; species Tarsius wallacei. The sequence goes on from CAUYQG010277049.1 coordinate 42,996, forward strand.
CTTTCTTTTATCTTCATTTTAAAATTATTTATTCAAGCTATTTACTTCAAATCATATTAGTTCTGTAATATTACTAAACTATATTTTTAGTACACAAAAAGAAAGGAAAAAACAGAGAAGCGAGGCTAGCCAAAAAAAATGTGAGGTGCTCTTTACACAGGACTCTAAAAATCATTAATATACAATTCTTAAAGCACATCTGGTCTGACTCAGCAGAGGAATGCTAGCTAGAAAAATCAATGAAATAACTTAATTAAAATAAAAAGCAGAGTCAAAATAAAAGGCTTTAGCATACACCAATGTCTACAACCTGTTGAAAGCAGTAAGGCAAGTTGGAAAGCGCAAACCACGGGCAGCTGCCTACCTTGCCTGGGGCAGCCACTCAGGGACAGAGCCATGTCCACAAACAGTAGCCTGGGAACCAGAGCCCAGGCTGCAGAGCATGTGGCAGGCTCACCCTGAAGCATCTGAATGAGCTAGGCAGATCCAGGGCTGGTGAATTCACTGAGTGACCCAAAGAGGCCCAGTCAACAGGCAAGGCAGGATCACTGGTTCTGGGGCCCAGGTTGGGAGCCAATTTCACTCAAAAAGGAGACAGTGGAACTAGGCAGCAATACCTACAAGCTCCCTGGGAGTAAAGAACAACTCCAGGTCTGGCAGGTTGACACCATACCCACTCTCAGAATGAGTGTCTACCCTAGGGAAGATCTAGAAACTTTTTATTTTAAGGTGAACAGAAATTCCCATTATTATAGGATCTACTAGTTTGCCCAGTAAATTTTACCAAACACCTTAAGTACGCATATCAACTGGATGGGGGAAGGAGAAACTTAATTTTGAAAGGGCCTCATCAGAACTAATCGGCCTATTAGAGAATTCTTTGAGGGTATAAAAACAATATGATTGCATACAATTATGGCAGGACCTATTGAATTTCTACAGATGTTAAGTGCCAAAATTCTACCAAAAAACAAACAAAAATAACAACTGAATTCCAAAGAAGTTGGGTGAACGTATGTTGTCTATGTGTACGTGTATATGTATATCTTTATGTGATTGTCATTTATTGGGAACTATGAAAAGTGGAGGTCTTAATCCATTGATCAGTTTCTGGCCTGGAGCTTAATGCTTTCATAAGTTACCTAGAATGGTGGTTCCTAATCCATAAGGGAACCCAACTTCACATCCACATGTGTGTTCTCAAGGACCAGTCACTAGACAGACACACCACTATTGAATGAGGACTCATGAAAATTTTATTTTAAAAAGTAAGTCTCATAGTCGAAAAGATTTGGGAACCAATATCTAGCAGAAGAACGTAGAATGTTAGGCTGTAAGTTTCCTGAAGGAAGAGCCTATCTATCTCATTCATCACTGCCTTCCCCATTAGGTACTCAATAAATATTTGTCAAGGCAATAAAGTGAAAACTTCAATTTTGCAAATGGTCTTAAAGCTGTTCCAAATCAAAATGCAAAATTAAAAGACAAGTTCTCAAAAGGCTATAAATAGGCAAAATTACAACAAATAATCATCATTGAAGGCAAATGTGAAGGAACACTTAGGGAAAAGCAAACCAATTATACTTTTAGAATAATGGATTGTAAGCTAAACCGTTTGATAAAGAGGCCTGGGCATAGCTTAGACTGTTCTCTTAAGGCACCAAATTGTATGTTTCATCACTAAAAGCCCAGAAAATGCTGGGCATTATCAGAAAGAACACTGCAAGCAAATTAAAACTTGTGATTTTGCCCTTATTCAAAACAACTCTAAGTCCATGGATACATGTGCTATGCAGATTTGACAGCATATAGGTTAGAACTCTCTTTTTTTGGAGAAATGAAAATCTAGAAAAAAGAGGAAAGTAAAACTAAAACAGAGGTTTGTTCATCAAACCTCATAATAATAGAGAGAAGAAGGCATTATTTTGAAGCATGAAATAAAAGATGTAGACAAATAAAAGGTGACTTTAGGCCAGGTATAGTGACTCACACCTGTAATCCCAGCACAGTGGGAGGCCAAGATGTGAGGATCACTTCAGGCCAAGTGTTTGAGACCAACCCAGGCAACAAGCGAGACCTCGTCTCTACAAAAAATAAAATAAAAAAATCAGCCAGGCATGGTAATGCACACCTGTAGTCCCAGTTACTCAGGAGGCTGAGGTGGAAGGATTGTCTGAGCCTAGGAGGTTGAGGCTGTGGTGAGCTGCAATTGTGCCACTGTACTCCAGAGTGAAACTCTGACTCAAAAAGGTAAAAAGGTGACTTTATTCATTAGTAATTAGTCAGAAAATATGCTGAAGTTATTAGAGGTAAAAAAATATATGTAAACGTAGTAACATCCACACATTCAAATCTAAAAGTCAAAAGGCTCTGAGGAACTAAGAACAAGAACCTGTCACTGAATCCATGAGCCTTTTCCTCCTCAGCATCAAAGTCTTCAATTTTCAAATGATCATCTGTTTTTCTTAGCAATGCTAATAAATTCAGTAACAGTAGACTAATAAGAGTTCAGTATCATGACATCAAGAAGGCAGAGGTTCTCCAAAAGCAATAAGAAACACCTAGCCGGGCTCGGTGGCTCAACCTGTAATCCCGTGCCTTGGGAGGCTGAGGTGAGTGGATTGCCTGAGCCCGTGGGTTCGAGACCCGCCTGGGCAACTTGGCGAGACCTCATCTCTACAA